>APFE030240447.1:347756-418540 GCA_000404065.3 Pinus taeda | reverse complement strand
CTCCATTTGCAACCATCACTTGACACTCTAGTGCTGGATATAAGAAGCAATTCAATTCTTTTGCTACCTTACAATGAAAAAATTGTGGGTACTTCCTGAATCAATCAACTCTATTACCTTTTTCCTCTTGATTTGTCCTTCTATCTTGATGGTTTGAGGAGTGGTAATTCCCGCCAATGCATTACAAGATATGGTCAAATTCATTTCTTCTTTATCTAGGCTTTGTTCCTGGAGCATATCCTCTTCTTTTGACCTTTCTTGCTCCTTTTCTTCTTCCTCTTCACAATCTATGTAGAATAATTTCTTCTCAGTACACTTATGACCTTTCGTGTATTTGTTATCACAACTGTAACAAAACCCTTTTGCTCTTTTTTCTTCCAATTTTTGTGGTGTCAACCTTATAGGTTGTGGAGGACTAGGAGCAACAACACTTCCATCTTTATAATTATGAGTGGTATGCTTCCTGGTTGCCATAATTTTTCTTTCCATTTTTCTTGCTAACCTGAATGCCTTCTCTAATCAATCAAGTTCCCAAAGGCGAACATTATGTTGGATATTATCCTTTAAATTCCCTATGAACACATCAATCCTATGCTCCTCTGGAATATTTTTTACCCTTATGTTCAATTTTTGGAACTCCTCAATGTGCTCCATTATTGATCCCTTTTGTTTGAGACTTATCAATTGGCTAAAAAAAGTGTTGCTTTTTGTATCCTCATAATGTGTTGTTAATTCTTCTGTAAAAATTTCCCAAGTGATAATTTGTTCACAAGAGCAAAGCCATTGATACCATACACACTGATTTGGTTTCAAATATAAAGTTGCAATATGTACCTTTTGTGTGTTTTGCACATTATTGAGATCAAAAAATTGCTCCATCTGTAATATCCATGTTGTGGGATCCTTGCCATCAAACTTCCTCATATCGATTTTTGGAATAGGTGGGTCTTCGATCCCACATTAGAGTCTATGAAATCATGATTAACATTTATTTTGTTCACATCATGAGTTTCCTTTACTGCCTTTTCACCATTAGTAAGTATTTCTTGTAGAAAATTTGTCAAATCTGTCTTCGAATCTGCGATGTCTGTCTTCAAATCTGTCTTAAAATCTGCCATGTCTCTCTTGAAATTTGTCTTCAAATCTATATTCAAATTGTCCATCTTAGCTTCCACGCCATTTATCTTAGATTCCATGCCATTTATCTTAGCTTCTGTTAGCTTTTGTGAGAGTGACATTTGTTGCACTTGCTCTTGTAATTTTGATATATTATGTAGCATTTCTTCCTCTTCTTCATGAGTCATGCTAGAGCTTTTAGGTTGCTTACTAGGTGTTTGAATTTTCTTTCCTTGGGGCATCAATTATTGATAATAATGTTCTACTATGCCCTTTGAATTCCTTCAAAATAAATTTTCAAACCAAGCTTAAGAAAAAATTAAAAAAAAACTACACACCTTTTTTCACTTTGTAGGAGCTCGATATTGCCTCTTATGTATCTCTGTACTTTTGGATCATCCAATTCTGAAATTACGACCTGCAGTAGCCCTCTGTGTCCTCTTTCCAATGCCACTAGTATGATCCAAATTGGATTCTCCAAGGAAGGGTTATGCGAAATCTTCCACAGTGACTTGATTATAGACTAGTTCAGTAGAGCGAACTTGTACGATGTGCCACGAGTCACTGCTTCGACATTTGGCTCTGAAAAATATATACAAGAAACTACAATCCATCCTATTTTTTTACCTTCTTACAAAATTTCAATCCGATGCTCAGAGAGAAATTTATGACCATTTTCCCCAGGTCACCTGTTTGGAATGTAATTCAGGAGTCTACAAAAAGACCAACTTCCTCAGATCATATCTCCGTAAATATAGTGAAAAAAACTATGAAATTTGGATGCAAGGTTCAGTGCGATGTATTTTCAAATGGGTTTTTTTTTAGCTTTTGAAACATCACAGAAAAAAGTTATAGAGAAAATGCCACAATGACCTATTTGGAGCAGCAAAACCTTAGAATCCAAAGCTTTGATACCAAATGCTATGAAACCAGCTCACAAAAGATAGAAAAGATAGATTAGCGCATTAGAATTCAGTCTCTTCGAGGGAGCAACCTCCTTTACATTCCATAAATGAACAATTCTTCAATGATTCAAATGAAAAAACCTCCGTTCTATATATAGGAGTCTAAGGAGTACAATATAACCTAGCCGACCTAATGATAATAATATAAAGCCACAAAAATAACAATAGAGGGATACTATGGGGCACAGTAATAACAATATGGGGACAATAGGGGCACAACAATATTAATAAGGGATAAAATTACAATAGTAATGGGTTAATCACTAGTATTATAGGGACCCAACAAAAATATCTTAAAAATAACATAATTCAGTGACCAGAATGCCAACAATGCATTATTTATGCAAGGCTACTGCTCCCCCTAAACCTGTGCTTCCTGTTCATATTCAACAACTCATTCTTCAAAGCATATTCATCAATCATAGAAATATTAATGAGAAAAACATAACTCAATACCATATCAGTAGACTGTACCCATCATCATTAGACCAAAAGAAATAAAATCATAGCTGTCAAAAGATTGTCAGGGGTTGATCTTGAGTTTGTCCCACTGTTTTTCTACTAGAGAAAAACATATGTGACTTTCTGCAAAGAAACACATGTATATACACGACTATACTTCATGAGACTTGCGTATAGCCAACAGCCTTATGAATTTGCACCTGTAGACTGAGTAAAATAATTTAACAGAAAAGTGAGACAGAGACAGCTCCCAATTTCTATCTGAGATATTCGAATGCTTCTCTAGGAAGAGGTTTAGTAAATATATCGACAACTTGTTCTTTGGAGGGAACATACTCCAATTTAACCTTTTTCTCAACCACTTGTTCTTGTAGAAAGTGATACTTAATAGGAATATGCTTGGTATTGGAGTGCATAACAATATTTTTCGAAATACTAATAGCACTCGTATTATCACATATGATGGAGATGGGTGGAGAACATTTGATTTGTATATCCTGTAATGTTTGCATCATCCAAAGAAGTTGTGTGCAACAAGATGAAACAACTACACATTCTGCTTCTATTGTAGATAAGGTAATTGAACTTTGTTTCTTGCTAAACCAATATACCAATAGGGGCCCCATGTAAAATGCACCTCCACAAGTGCTTTTATGGTCATCAACATTTCTAGCCCAATCTGAATATGTGTATGCATGAAAGGTAAGATCTGCATCTTTAGGATACCATAGATGAAAATCTTGGGTTCCTCGGAGATATTTGAATATTCTATTTACTGCCTGAAGATGTGATTCCTTTGGATTGGCTTGGAAATGTTAAACAATCCCAACTGCATGCATGATATCTGGTCTGGTACCTGTTAGATAAAGTAGACTACCAATCATAGACCTATACTTTGATTGGTTTACTGCAAGATAATCATCATTAGAATTGAGGTTACATCCTATCATCATGGGAGTACATATAGGTTTGCATTCTTCCATCCCATACTTCTTCAGAATTTGCTTGAGATCCTTTTTTTTTTGTGAGAGAACGTAGCCATATTTTTCTTTTGTACTTGTAGACCAAGAAAATAGGTTAGTTCCCCAAGTAAAGAAATTTCACATTCTTGTATCATAATAGAAGCAAATTTTTGACTCGTAGATTCTTCATTACTTCCAAAAATGATATCATTAACATAAACAACAACAATTAGTAGTTTATCACCGTCAATTTTTGTGTACAAGTTGTTGTTTGCAGATCCTTTTGTGAAACATTGTTGTTGAAGATATTTGTCAAGACGATAATACCATACCCATGGACCTTGTTTTAGTCCATATAAAGCATTTTTGAGTTTTCATCTAGGGTTTTCAGCATTCCTCAAAATTAATCTTTCTAGTCGTTCAATATATACCTTTTCTTCTAGATCTCTAAAGGAAGGCAAATTTTACATCCATTTGATAAACTTTGAAATTTTGAAAACTTAAAAATGAAAGAAACATTCTTATGGATTCAAGTTTGGCTACTGGTGAAAATGTTTCTTCAAAGTCTATACCTTCTTGTTGAGCATAAACTTTACAAAGAAGTATAGCTTTGTTCCTAATGACTTCTCCATTTTCATTCATCTTATTTTTAAATATCCATTTTGTCCCCATAACATTTTTATCATGAGGCCTTGGAACCAATTCCCAAGTATCATTCTTTTCAATTTGATCAAGTTCTCCATTCATGGCCTTAAACCAAAATTCATATTTACTAGCTTGATTTACATTTTGTGGTTCAATGGTGGATAATAAAGCCAGACAAATAGAAGATCTTATACAAAAGCTTCTTGTTTGTACCCTAGATTCCTTTTCTCCTAGAATTTTAGTTTCTGGATGATTCTTTTGAACATACCTGGATGGAGCCTTTTCTTTGTCTGATGTATCTTCTTTTGTTGCTTCATTAGTTTCTTCTTATATATCATTACAACTTGATGTGGGAAAGCATTCATCATTATCATCCTCTTTTGTTGATGTTACATGTTTGGGCCCTGTGCATGTTTCATCAATCATAACATCAATGTATTCAATAATTTTCTGAAGTCTCTTATTGTGACATTTGTATCCTTTACTTCTAGATGAGTAACCAAGAAGTATTCCTTCATCTTCTCTAGATTCAAACTTACCAAGTTTTTCATCACTATTTTTGATGAAACATTTGTTTCCAAAAACTCTAAAATGCTTTACAGTGGGAGGCTTACCATACCAAAGTTCATATGGAGTTTATCACTATTCACATGAACTTGAGCTTTGTTGAGAATATTTATTGCAATATGTGCAGCTTCACCATAGAAGGTGTCAAGATTTCCAAACTCATCAATCATAGCATGAGCCATTTTTTGAACAATTATATTCATTCTTTATGCCACACCATTTTTTTGAGGAGTTTAGTTATAGAAAATTGTCTTTTATTGCAATGTTGTTCACAAAAATCAAAGAATTCATCTGATATGTACTCTCCTCCTTGATCAGATCTAAGACATTTGACTTTTAGATCTAATTCATTTTCAACTAATGCCTTGAAGACTTTAAATTTATCAAATGCTTCATCTTTGTGTTTCATAAGACTAATTTAGCACATTCTAAAAAAGTCATCAATGAATAATATATAGTATTGTTCTCCACGAGGTGAATTTTTCCTTACAATTCCACACAAATCAGTATGTATAAGTTCAAGAGGCTTACTTGTTGATCCTTCTTTGGCATTGGATTGAACTTTGGTTTGCTTACCAAATTGGCATGACTTACATATGGTACTCTCTAGTACAGTGATATAGGGTAGATCACGAACAACTTTGAGCTTGCTTGATTTGCTTATTAGAGAGAAGCTTAGATGTTGCAATCTTCTATGCCATAACCAATTTTCTTCTGCCTTGCCTAGGTAACATTGTTCGTGGCCACCTTTCAATATATACAGATTTCTCAGGCTTCTTGTTCCTTTTATTATGGTATTTCCTGTATCAAGTTCACGAACCACACATTCTTGTGATCGGAATGCCACCTCATTTCCTTGATCACACATTTGCCTAACACTCAATATGTTATGATTTAATCCATCAACACACAAAACATTACCAGCTTTAAATTTTTATTTTAGAAAAACATAACATTTACCCTTAATCACAACAGGCGAGTCATTTCCAAAAGTGACATTCTTTTCTTTCTCTAAAGCATTGTATGAAATAAGTTCATCTTTATCACCTGTCATGTGTTTTGAGCATCTGCTATCAATGCACCATTGATTTTCTTGTCCTTCTACAAACAATGCGATGCCACAACTTTCAAACTATACCTCCTTTCTTTTCCATAACTTAGAATTTTTTGATAGTTGCTCCTTTTGAGATGTTGGTTGTTATTTTCTCCTGCATTGAGATTCTTCATGACCAATGTTATTGCAAAATTAACATTCAATTTCATCTATAGGAGATGAGAAGATATTATAGGAGTTCTTATTGACTCCTGCTCCATTCCTTTGTTTTATTGCTTCTCTAGTCATGATAGTTTTGTATGCAACACATTGAGTAGCCTTATGACCAAAATTATGACATGAGAAACATTATCCATTAAAGAAGAAATTTATGTGACCATAGAATCTTCTGGCTTTGTTTACCTTTTGGCCAGAGCTTCTGTTGTTATTCATCCTTATATTGGAGTGAACATGATTTACCTATGGCATGCCTTTATTCTTTTGTTGAGGACTGTAGTTTTGTTGCGTTGTTTTTGCTACATAATTGAAGCTTTGCTGATTGATTTTTGTTGTATTAATAAAGATTTGTTGACTGGTTTTTGCAGCATTTAGATAGATTCCAATGGTGGTTGAAGAATTTTTTGATTGATATGTTTTTCCAGTGTATCCAAAACCTATCTTCATAAGAGGAGAGTGTTGTACCTTGATAATTTCATCTAAGGTTTCAGATCCTTTAGCAAATCTAAGATTCAAAATTTTTATTTTCCCAAGTTACTTTATAAGACTTACTACTTCACATTTTAACTTCTCATTATGCTTTTCTTTTTCTATGGGTTGATTCTTCAAAGTATCTATGGCTACTTTGTTTTCTTCCAATAAAAGTTTGAGTTGAGTAATTTCTTCAAATAAATCCTTTTCTTCTAATGCATCCACAAATTTATCATTAGACTCATTAGTATTTTTATCAAAAGCCATGAATAGTTTAAGAACTTGATCAGATTCACCTTCTTCACTATTTGACAAGCCATCATTATCTTCATGAGTATAACAACTTCTTCTACTCATGAAGATAGTGATGTCTTTTTCTCTCTTTATGTTAAACTACTTTGATTTTCATTATTGTATGAACACAATTGGTGTTAATTGTTTACGTGAAGAGTAGCATGTTGCATGATAATGTTATCGAACACTTAAGCCAATCTGAGTAATTATTGGGTTATAAGTCATCTTTGATGTGTGTGAGTAGTTGATTCACCTATTTAGGGTCCACGAAAGGTAGTCGTAGACCTTCATGGAGGTCTAGAGACTGATTAAAAGGAGTTATATAGATAAGCCCGAAAGGCTTAGTGATCTGCACAAAGGTAGGTTTAGGGCATAAAATGGCATTATACTAATATCTGGGTGTAGAAAATTGGTTCCAAGATCCCCCCATACTGCTTCGGGTGAGAATTCATTCCATGCTCCACGAATTGATGCCAAAAGGGCCAATAGTGTAGGGATTTGTTTGACAAAACTAACTCCGAACCTAGGTCAGGACCCACTAAGTGAACAAATGGTTCTGATTTCAGGACTAGTATCTGCATAAAGAGATATGTGATGTTGCATCACTGGAATCCAACAAAGAAAGAAATTGAGGAGTGGTTGGATAGAAAGATCCATGAATTCATAGTGCAAGGAAACAAAAATCCGCGCCAAACAAAAGAATAGTGGTTGGATAGATATCTATACATAGATATACATGAAATTTTCTTCTGCTCTTTCTCGATCAAACTATACGAGTGGATCACTAAATTGCTAGACGGCCAAGGAAAGTGGAGACTTGACAGTCCAATAGTGTGGACCCCAGAGCTAGTGCAGAGATTGGAATCCTTTGAAGATAATATCACACACTATCGATCGCTAGCTTGATTGTGTAATAGGAGGATTTGTGACAGAATTTTCAGTCGATGCCTCGATCAGCTACAACTAAGTAGAGTGATGCTTCTTCAAGGGACCGTGAGGTAAGTACTTAACATTTTTTGAATACTTGGATTAAGATGCTCTTATATGAAAAGTGGTTTATGCCATTACCTTAATGTTTGGAGCTACGTGAAGTGGAAAGTTCTTCGGGAATAGAGGAAGAACATACCCTAAATATAGCCCACTAGTTGAGCCTCCTTTGAGTGATGACGATGGAGCAACATAGGCTTCACCGCAGAGCATTGTCCAGTTAATAAGGAAAGGGTTTCTACATATACCTCATCCATCCAAACCACCTCCACCTTCACCTCCACACATAAACCTTCACCCACACCGCCACTACCTCCACTACCGTTCGATATGTCGAATACGATGAATTTGCTTGTTTTCAAGGGCTTGGGAAATAAGGACCCAAACCAGTTTGGGTTCATTGCAAAGGCCATGTGGATAACATAAATTATTATAAATGAACGTATGAAGAAAGTGTAGTTGGTTACTGCTCTACATGTTACATCAATTACTGCACTGATAACCCGTTGGAATCATTGGTAGACACTCAAACCGCACTGAATAAGGAATTTAGTAGGCTCAAGTATGAATCACAATCAATCGTTGGGTTCAAGGAAATCATGATGAGGCCAGGCAAAAAACCCTAGGAACTAGATTAGAGGCTGAAGTTCTAGATCCACGAAGCTAACATGAGTTTAACGGATGGTCAACACCGCAAATGGTTTGTAGCTTTGCTCTTACCTCACATAAGGGTTCCTTTATCGCAGCAAAAGATGGGGACCTAGGTACAAACCCAGAAATTACGATGAGATTGCATGAGACACCTATTCAAGATGCTAGTTTTGGAGTTCAATAGATTCACTCAGAGTTGCAGAAACTTTGCCTAGAGTTTCAAAGTTTGAAGAAGGATAGAGTGGCTCGACGAGAGGTGCGAGAAGAGGTTTGGTGCCCAAAGTGTAAAAGCCAAGGGAATGATAAAGATCATTGCCCTGTCTTAGTGAATTATGTTGCAGGAGGAGGGCCAATGCCTCTGAGGCTAGAAGCTCAAGTAGGAACAACTACAGGGCCCACACTATGGTGTTCTATCTATTAGGTAGCTAGAAAACATGTAATAGACAATTGCCACTTGCTGCAAAAATTTGTGCAGAGACTGCAATAGTTATTCTAAAACTTCTGTAAATTGATAGGTCATGATAAGCGTAACATCCATAGCTATGAGTTGATGATGGAAAGAACACCTTCATATTGAATGCAGACAGAAACTCGGCCTCCAGATCAAGGTGCTGGGGGAGCGCGTGGAGGATATCATAAAGAGAGAAGAAGCCATCACACCCTTTGTTCATTAGATGAGCTTCTTCTCTCTTTATGTTGAAATAATGATGAGGGAAATGGTTTATATCATGACTATCAAATCCACACCTGTCACAATGGACAACAACAGGTTGTGGTTCTTGTCTCTCTTTTGCTTGTGTTTCTTTGGATTCAAAATCCTTTCCCTTTGTTCCTTTTGAGGCTTCACCCTGTCGGCATTTGGTAGCAAGATGTCTTGGTTGTCTGCACAACCAACAAACATGTGATTGTATGACTTGTTGTTTAAAGGTTTTAAGATTTATACCTTCTAGAGAATAGTAATGGGTTTTCTGATAGTGCTTGTTTCTACCCTTCTGTTGTTTTTATTTATTTTTGAAATAAGGCTTTTGTGAATAAAGCTTTGGTCAATGTTTTCCCTTTTGAATTCTTTTCAGTAATTTCTTAGCTCTTTTCTTTCTTTTAATAGGGTCTTATACAACTAACCCATACTTTTCACAGATGGACTTGCTATCTAGAAGTCAGGACATCTTCTGTGTAGGCTTGCTAACTTTCATGTTTGTGCATATGCCAACTAAAGAAATTTTGATAATTGACTATATTTCATCCCAAGTATGAAATTCATATGGTTGTTTGAAAGTGTCTTAAGCTGTTTAAATCCATAGGTAGTTTTGTTGCGTTGGTTTTGTTGCATTATTGAAGCTTTTTTGACTAATGTTTGTTGTATTGATAAAGATTTGTTGACTGGCTTTTGAAGCATTTAGATAACTTCTAATTGTGGCTGAAGAATTTTATGATTGAGATGTTTTTCCAGTGTATCCAAGGTCTGTCTTCTATATAGGCTTGCTAAATTTCATGTTTGTGCATATGCCAACTAAAGAAATTTTAATAATTGACTATATTTCACCCCAAGCATGCAATTCATATGGTTGTTTAAAAGCATCTTGAGCTATTTAAATCCACAAATAGTTTTTTTGCGTTGGTTTTGCTGCATTATTGAAGTTTTTTTTTACTAATTTTTGTTGTATTAATAAAGATTTGTTGACTGGTTTTTGTAGCATTTAGATAGCTTCTGATGGTGGCTGAAGAATTTTTTGATTGAGATGTTTTTACAGTGCATACAAGACCTGTCTTCATAATAGGAGAACATTGTACCTTGATAATTTCATCTAAGGTTTCAAATCCTTTAACAAATCTAAGGTTCAAAGTTTTTATTTTCTCAAGTTAATTTATTAGACTTACTACTTCACATTTTAACTTCTCATTATGCTTTTCTTTTTCTATGGGTTGATTCTTCAAAGTATTTATGGCTACTTTGTTTTCATCCAAGAAAATTTTGAGTTGAGTAATTTCTTCAAAGAAATCCTTTTCTTCTAATGCATCCACAAATTTATCATTAGACTCATTGGTATTTTTATCAAAAGACACGAATACTTTAAGATCTTGATCAGATTCACCTTCTTCACTATTTGACAAGCCATCACTACCTTATCTGCTACGTGGGAGAAAACCATCGATGTTTTCGTTTCAGTCTTCAAAACTTATTAATATAAAAAAATTGCTTACATTCTTGTACTGGTGTAGAATCATACTAGTATGCAAGTACCCACCTGCTGAAGGCTACAACCTTCACTTGAGCTCCAACCCCCTAACCTAGTCACCAGCTACTACTAGAAGGGAGGTTCGATTTCCTCACTGAAGGCTCCAACCCTCAACAACATCCATGGACCACGTTTCATCTAATTTTCAGACTAGATCCAATATCAACACTTATGTTCAATCATCATTGTAAAAAAATCATCAATCTTTGACACACATAATCAACCAATCACTGAAACTCAAACAACTGATACATAATCAAAACTTAACCAATCAACTGGAACAAACAAATCTGCGTAACAAGTACACAGAACTGAAGTTAGAATGTTGCATCAACACACAGAATCAACTACAACCCCGATCATTCATTTTCCAAAATGTATACACTACTTCGCTTAAGGCAACCCATGTGTATACGTGCTTTTCTAGAGAGAAACCCGCATATAGATCTTAATATACCGAAAACTAGAAATTTTACCACTGCAATTTCCGAAAATAACACTAAATCACACTCAGATCTACTACAACACTTTGAACCAATCACAGGACTACCTCTAATCTTCAATGACAATCAACAAGTAATATTAACATTCTTCAATCAATTAATACCCAAATTTTTCAACATTCAACTAGATCTACTTCAAACATTATCGCTCAACCTAGATCAACAAGAGGACATCTTTGACAAATAACAAAGAAACAACAACACTGATTAGGTTGATTAGTCATTTATGACCAGAAACTCCTTACTTTATATATGCAACTTTGCAAAAGTGAACCCATGTGCATACATGCTTTTCCTAAGACCAACCAGCGTATAGATCTGCAAATTATGAACTAAAATTGCATAGCCCTTTAGAACTTCAAAAAATCCCATATCATAATAATAAAAGATAAAAACATGCGTCAGTGCTTAGATCCAGTCAATCCTTGAATATAACATACAATGAACAGTCATTTCAGGGCATATGATCCTGATCCATCATTGTATTCATTGGTGCACAATTATTTCAGATCAACGTGATAATTATGGACCTTATAATGAAAATATACTTTAGATTGAAGTATTCATCAAAATCTCTTTCTCTTTCACACTTAGCCCTTTGATATTCACTTATTTATATATTTTAACCCACATCCAATACCACGGGTCAAAACAACATTAGTGTCAGTTGTAATCTTTGACAGGACCAATATTCATTGTTGAGCTCATTACTATGGGCCAATACCATGGTAAGGACCCTTGGTATTTAGAATACCATGGTACAAAAGCCCTACACTACTTTTCTTCACTGAAATTACGTGCATACATGACATGGCTTAACAGAACCTACATATAGTTCTTGAACTTCCAACTTTATCATTCCTCTGAATTGTCATGCATTCTATCACATCTATATTCATTTTTATATTTTGTTGAATTCATTATGTCACCTCTGAACTGACATGTAAACTCTGTTATAAGTGAGTTGCCATCAAGGACAACACATGCATAATAATTTCAACAGGTTGGACATCCATAGGGGGGAGAATTGCTTTTGTTTTCAAGTCATTCAACATGGCCTCTTCTACTGCTTAGTCAACTAGTTTGTTAGTAATTAATTCCTCCTCAAGTTGTTTGGCCATATCTTCATCTCCTCCTCCCACTTATTTTCTATGTAGAGCCCCAATTAGACTCTTTTCCATTTGGTATGGTTATTTTGACTAGTTAAATGGGTTTGGTTACCACTCTAATATTTTTCTCCAGTGAATGGAGACTTATTGTATGCATAAAATTAAATATATGAAAGGAATGTAAATAATTTAATGATATAATCTAATAAAACAATTCAATAACTATAAACTACTATGTTTACTTATAAATATAAATTTTCCAAAACTTTATGTATGTGGAAAGGAAAAATAGCATTAAACAAGAGATATAGATCATTGGTTTATTTACGATATTATTTAGTTGTAAAATAAAATACAATTCTTTTAAATATTTAAGTGAATTGATTTTCAATATTCGCATACTATTTTGAAATCGTATGTCTTAATATGATCAACTATAACATATCAATAGTGATCAATCAAATCGTTCAATTCTTAAACATAAAATTAACTTGATGATTTCAATAACAAAAAGAAATCAAATAAGAGCAGTAGCACCATATCTGTTTTGCCTTGTTGAAACATGAAATCACAATGGTTCATAAAATATATTAAGAAAATAAAGATACAATAGTGCAAAATATATTTCCTTTTTCAAAATATGAACCCCGAACACTATTGGGATAGGGTCCCTAGGGTTAGTTTTTGGGTTAGTTAACCCAATTTTTGTATATGTTTTTGTAAAAGATGTAAAGTCTCCGTGATATTGGATACAGAGCGCAAAGATAGATAGGTGTCAAAGGGGTCTTAGCCTCTTGTTTGGATAGATAGTTAAGTCAGTTTTGAGACTCACCCATGGTCTGCGGACCATGGTATTGTATTCAAAAGTCTATATATTTGATTCATAACATGTTTGGAAAATGGCAGTTAAAGATAGTAAATTCAAGCTAGAGACTTTTTTGGGCGAGTGCTAAGGTAGGAAGGCTCTGCTTCCTGTACTTAGGCGAGAAGGGGAAGGCTCCTACAGCTGAGTGTGCATGAGGCCTTGGTAAGTACACAACTAAGCACGTAGGAGGCCTTGGTAAGTCCACAACTGAGTTTGCAAGGTAGAAGAGTCTGCAATCTAAACATTAAAGATCAATAAATACTGATTTTGATGAATTACTGTGCAGTTTTTTCAAATCTGTTTATGTAATATTCTGTCGCTTAATGATATGTTTTTATGAAATAATGAATGAATGTTGCGCGAAATCACTGGATCTATCTTCTTAATGCATGATTTAAGTAGTTATCTTGTTTCGCTAAGTTAATAGTTGATTATGCTATGTTTTCTAACGAATTGGATAGATCTGCACGAACTCAGATCTAGGGTTGTTTGTTGATGCACAAAAGTAGATAAATCGTCTAGTTAAGGTCCGCAAAGACTGATTGTAGACCTTTGCAAAGGTTTAGAATCCATATTAACTTAATTACAATGATAAGTCCTAGAAGGATATTGATCTGCGCGAAGGAAGATCTGAACTGCCAGAGCCTAAGAACCATTTATCGCCTATCTCTGGATGTAGAAACCTGGTTCTAGCATCCCCAAATATTGCTTGAGGTGAGACTGCAACACGCACTATGTAGGTTGTTGCTGAAAGGGTCAGCAGTTAGGTTTTTTTTGGTTGGCATGAACAACTTTGAACCTAGGTCAGGCACCCTTAAGCCAACAAATTGTTCTGTTGACAGTATATGTAGAGTTCAAGGATGACTTCCACAATTTGTCAATCAGAGCATGGAAGGACCCAAAGCACACATGGCACCTATTGCCTTATTTAGTATCTGAGATAGATGTGTAAGAAGTTGTGGGGTATTCGCCAATAGAGTGGCAAGAACCCACGATGCTTGATGTAGGAACAAGCAAAGGTGAAAAGAGCTCTACTGCGTAGAAGTGGAAGGATGCAACTCAGAAGGTCATGCACGCCTTGGTTGATCATAAGAAGAAGGAAGCTACTAAGGCAACTACGGAGAAGGAACAAATGGAAAAGGAGTGCGCTGTAAAGGAGAAAGCAAAAAAGGAATGATGGGATACAAAAGAAGGTGGAAAGTCTACTTCACACCGTATAGACAAACCATAGTTATTCGTGTAGGAAGGAGATGGGGGTGAGGAGCAAAGCACTCTATTTACCATGAAGTGGCATGGTCAGGAACAGACTACTCGATAGCATAAAAATCACAAGTTGGACAAGAAGACACATCTTAATCCAATGGTGCTAATGGAAGGTGATCTTAATGAGATCGACGATAAAGTTTGAGATATGACGACATAGGAGCTACAACAATTGGGGCAGAAATATATGCAGATGCTATGGAGCATCTAAGAGTATCTGCATGAGCTACAGATCTAGGTGGGCATTGTGAAAGAGAGCAGAGCACAAGTGAGCATGAGGCAGGGAAGTAGCAGAATGGCAGAGCTAGCAAGGACTCTGGACCTCAAAGTCATTCCATTTCCAGACATATGATTCCACATAGAATCATATGAGGATCACATTTTGATTAGCATAGTGAAGGATATGGGCCTAAATTTGGCCGTGCTTCTGCTCCAGACCCTCCATGCATTGCATCAGGGGGTTTCAGATGAATTGAGTATTCGAGAGTAGCACACCCTCATAGTTATTAGTGAGTTCAAAGTGAACAATGAATAGATGTTCATGGAGAAAACTCAAGAACTGAAGGCCAAGGAAGATATGTAGTAGAAAAGTTAGAGAGTAGAGACGATGATTGAGTAGGCCTACAAGTCAGTGCATGAATTACAAATACTGGAGGATGCTGAAGCCGCAACAAAAGTCACGAAATTGGCTGTTGTGATACATGCATCGAAGGATGAAGTTGGAAGGGTTACCTTCGAATTCCAGATGAAGATATCAAAGTTGTAATTGAAGTTGCATCCAATGACTCCGCCAGAGGTTCGGGAGCAATACAGAGCATCAATCAAGGATGAAATGCTTACATTGGATACATAGTCAATGAATGCTCCTCCATGTTTGATGCAATAATGGAATTATGGACGAATCTACGAGAGGACCTGAACCTACATAAGATGAACATAGATATCTGAGAGACGTGGTGATAGTATGATGAGGTTTGAATGATTGCATGCACTTTAGTGCTAGCACAATGCCTCACAAAGTTACAGGAGGGAAAGTAGTTGCTAACCCAGGTGGAGGATTTGCAGAGGAAAGGAGCCTTGTTGAAGGCTAGATTGTAGTCGTGGCTAGAGGAATATTGTCAACTTACTCTATCACTTCAGGAGAAGCTCAAGGGGCTGCAATAGACATAGAGAATAATATGCCTAGTAGTGGAAGGGATAACAATAAAGAAATTGGCCGAAGAGGTAAACCAAGAAGAGGCACAAAGTGTTGCTGAAGTTGTAGTGATGTAGGTTGAGATGGGGGGTCTTCATAGTAAGATTGTGATGCAAGCTGAGTGAATCGAGGGAAATTCACGATCTTTGAATTGGGGGCCTATTGGGATAGGGTCCCTAGGGTCCGTTTGGGGGTTATTTAACCCAAATTTTGTATATGTTTTTGTAAAAGAGGTAAATCCTCTGCAATATGTGGATATAGAGCGCACAAATAGATAGGTGTCAAAGGGGTCTTAGCCCCTTAATTGGATAGATAGTTAAGTTGATTTTCAGACTCACCCATGGTCCATGGACCATGGTATTGTATTGAAAATTCTATATACTCGAGTCATAGAAAGTTTAGAAAAAAGGAAGTTAAAGATAGTGAGGTCAAGCTAGAGACTGTTTTGGGCGAGTGCTAAGGTAGGAAGGATCTGCTTCTTGTACTTAGGTGAGAAGGGAAACAATCCTATACTTGAGTGCATAGGAGGCCTTGGTAAGTCTGTGGCTGAGTGTGTGGACCCTTACAGCTGAGTGTGTAGGGTAGAAGAGTCTGTAATCTGAACATTGAAGATCAATAAAGACTGATTTTAGAGAATTACTGTGCAATTTTGTCGAATCTATTTATGTTATATTCTATCGATTAATGATATGTTTTTATGAAATAATGAATGAATGTTGTGAAAAATCATTGGATTTTTCTTCTTAATGCATGATTTAAGTAGTTATCTTGTTTCACGAAGACAATAGTTAATTCTGCTACATTTTCTAATGAATTAAATAAATATGTGCGAATTGAGATTTAGGGTTGTTTATTGATACGCGAAAGTAGATAAATCATCTGGTTAAGGCCCTCAAATACTGATCGTAAACATTCACAAAGTTCTATAATCCAGCTTAACTTAGTTATAGTGACAAGTCCTAGAAGGATACCGATCTGCACAAAGGCAGATCTGAACTTCCAAAGCCTAAGAATCATTTATCACATGTCCCTCGATGCAGAAACCTGGTTCTAGCATCCTCCAATACTGCTTCCGGTGAGACTACAACCTATGCTATGCAGGTTTTTTCCAAAAGGGCTAACAATTGGGGTTTTTTGGTGTTGGCACAAACAACTCTGAACCTGGGTCAAGCCCCCTTAAGCCATCAAACAAAGGGGCATAAACTAGTTTAAATATTATTACAAAAATTAGAAGGAGAAAGTCTTCCCCTTGATTCTCTAAACAATAAAAAGTAAATTTGGAAAAATGAGAGTGCTTTTGGGTGCATAGATAAAAACAAATATTCAAACAATTGGATAAACTTCTACGGAGGTGTTATTGGATGATTGCTAATGATAATAGATTTCAAGAAGATCTGATAGCTCTTAAGGGTAATTTAATCAGATGTTTACTTGACAATTGTAAACACGTGCTTCAATGGATGGAAGCTCATCAATAATCCCATAATTTATTTACTTTTTCATTTTTAAATAGATCTGTGGTTTGACCATGTGTTTCCATATTGAATGTAGATCAACCTTCAACATTTTCTTGATTTTTCCATGACATTCCATTCTGCTAACATGTGCCTTCTTTTCAGAACTCTTGCTTTCGGTAATTTCTACTCTATAGCTTCCGGTGCTAACTCTATCTCCTTTATAACTTGTATAATGGACTACATTAGCGGGAAACAAGCCTATTGAGATACCATGATTAATTCTTTAGGAAAGCACAAATTATCTCTCCAAGCTTCGAGAATTGTTTTCCTTTGTATTGCACTGATTTTTGGTAGGCTGGGGAAATTCCTTTTTTGTTAATTTTTCCAAGACAAGAAATCAAAAAATTTATTCTTAACTTCGTCATACTTATCTTCCATGCCAATCATGTCATTGAAGAATTACTTAGTCAATTTAACCTAAACTTTCACTAAACTCAATTGATCATAGTGTAGCTCATGTTCATGGAGGGACTATCAATTAATGCAAATAGCTTGTTCTTTGATTTGAGCTATGGCTACCATACTATCAATTACTTGTTGGATTTTCATATACAATTCATTAATATCTGTATCTCTCTACTGATTTTATTCTTTAGCTTTAACTGATCTAGTATTTGATTTCCCTGTTGAGACAAAATTTTACACCAACTGTTGAATTTTATCATTCTTTTGTTTGAAAAACTCTTTTAAATTTCTGGTAAAGTCTATATTAGCATTAGTATATGTTCCAACGTGAACAAATATATCTTCCATAGCTTGATCTAGACTAAGTTGACACCCATTCAAAAATTTCTATAAGGAGACCTCTATTATTGCTTAAGCATCTACAACTTTCTTATTTTTTCATCTTCTCTTACAATAGTCTTTTGTTTTGGATTATGAAATACCTCAATCGATGGAATGTACTATATTTCAAAAAGAGGCATGGAACTTTATTAGTATTCTCATCTACACTTGGCATTGAGATAATAGGACTTTCGATAAAAACTTCAACGGCAACTAAAAAAGTGTCATTGTGATTAGTAACACTTGGAGGAGCACTTAATTGTTGTTCTTACATTTTCTATGCAATATTTTGTACATGAATCATAGCTGGAGGAGGAACACCAAGTTTCTTCAGAGGAACATCATTTCCTATATTCTAAAATTATTCCCATTGTTTATTCATTATGAAGCCTATGTTCTTCCAATAATACTTTCTTTGAGAAGTTCAGTAGCAACTTCAAAAGCAATATTTTCAGCCTAAACTAGTTTTTCTTTGCTAATGATAACCTCAGGGACTTTTGATGTAGAATCCTGAGTTGAAATTGCTTCCCTTAACATTTGCTATATAATTAAAGGAAATTAAGCTCACTTTTCTTCTCTAAAAATTAGGAAATGTCAGTAGTTATCTCGAGAAAATTTCTTTTCTCTTTTGCAAAATTCTTGATAAGAATTATCCTTACAAAACAAGTAATCATAAATAGATTTTTCATGTGCATATTTATTTAAGCTCACATAGACATAATGATTGCAGAAACACCTAAATGATCATGGTATTTTAAAGGAATTTTAAATATCTTGAGCTCGAATAAGTTAGTTAACTCCTTTTAGGCATGTTGGATATTTTGGATGGTGTAAATACCAACTTCAACTGGAAAATCAAGCTAGAGTTTCTTTTATCTCCTTCACAATTCAGTTGTTTCATAAGAAATTTCCTTAAAAACTAGTATATCAGGAAAATAAAGGGGTAAAGCATGTGGAGGAGATTGACAACCATAAATCCTTACATAACAGAAATTATCTTTAGAATTCCAATACAATCCTTAGCCTCTTCTCATATTATAGGAGGTTTAGTGTTGAATATGACTTCAAAGATAGGGATAATGATGAAATGAAAAAATTGATAAAAAAAAATGGTTGCAATAGTTTTCTGCCTAGAGCTTGTTATGATATATATACATGGATAGTGCTTCGATGACGAGTGTACATTTCCATCCCATTTCTAGAAAGGAAGTGGATAAACAAATGGCATCCATATTAAAATATGACATGTAAAAAGGGGGATCATAAGTGGTGGTTTTGGAAAGAAAAAAATAATTGGTATGTTTGGCTAAGTTATTTGACAAAATATTATCCCAATTGAAAACATAGTACTCAAAATCCCTTTGAATAAGAGGAACTCAATCCAAATGAAAATGCATCATATCCTTTTTACCAAAGAATATATAGAGCATCAAAGACATCATGGAAAAAGAAACATTCAAAGATGTAGTGGGGTACTCTTTAAAAGGTTCTTCCTTAAATTTGTTTTGATTCATTCTCCATTCCTTAATTAAATTAGGCATTTTTCTTTTATACTGAGTACATTCCTCTTTCACAAAGTATTCTAAGTATGTAGTATTATATGTAAGTTCAAATTTAGGTAGCTTATAAATTACCTAGAGATCTTCGGGGGAAAAGAGCTGACAACAGTTCCATTTCAAGTGCAGATTACCTACCTTGACATATCGATCACTTGAATAGCCCAATGTATCATGTCATAAAGGTAGTAACCTGGGGTGAGTGACAACTTTGTGTAGCCAAGACTTTGATGCTTCTTGGAGAGATTTATTTGGATTGTTTTTAGCTCCTTCATCTAGAGGAATTTCAATCACGTTATTGTGTAAATCTTATTTGAGAAGCTTGTACATTCGGCTCCATGAAGATATCCAAACATCTTGGCTCATTACTATATCCAAAAATAAAAATGTGTTTGGATTCTTGTCATCAATCTCTTCAAGGACTCCTTCAGTCAACTTTTGCACCAATCACTTCTTCTTAGGTTTCCTCCCCATATTCATAGTTCTTGCAAAGCTAGTAGAATAATTATAATTCATGAAAAATATATAGGCACTAACTATTGAAAAGAGACCACTGCATGTAGAATGATTTAGCATGAATGGAAAATAAACTCAATTTAAAAGAAAGTGACATGCATTTATACACAGACGAAATATTATCAAACATAAGGCTAATCATTTATTTAATTAAATGTTAGCCTATGATCAACTCTCTCTAATGGCATGCTGAGTTGTCATATTAACATAGCGTTATATGAAATGTCAATATCGAATTAGAACACGTGTATGCCACATCATAGTAATGTCCATGTTACCTCAGGAGGTCTTTCTTGTTCAAAATCAAGTTTAAATGTTAAGAAAACACTGAGGTTTCAGGTTTTAATAAAGGTTGAGATGGAAAGTTTTACAAAATTTGTTAGTGAGTTTACCATCTTTCCTTAGAGTGTTTGGGAATATTAATGCTTATTCAACATAAAAAACTGAGGATTGAGATTAACGTAAAATTATAATACAAAGATATAACATGAAGTGACAATAAAGTCAATCGCAGGACGAGACCTTTATATGGATTGCACCAAGGGATGAGAGTCAAGACATGAAGAGTTTTATGTTAATTGACAAGAAAAGGTTCCATCCCACTTAATATATTCAAGGGTGTTCACTTAAGGGGAAGGGGTAATCTGAGACTTTTATGTCTCGAGAGACATGAAAAGAGACATAAATTAATGACACATTGAAGTACTCATATATTTTTTGAGTTTTAATGGTTTTTAAAAGGGGTTTATTGGATGAGTTATGTACAATGAAGGTGATAAGGCATAGTATTCACCAAGTATACACAATAATGCTAGAAATAATGGTAGAAGCTATATGGAAAAAAAAGGGTCCCCATTTTTATTGTGGATTAGGTACAAAATGGGGCTTTTTTTAATACCACAATAGGACAATATGGTGATGTCCCAAAATTGAATGAATCAGTGGGGTAAATGTCATTTTTATGAAAATTATTTTCAGAAAGGGGATTAGGTGTTTCTTCACCTTCAACCTTACAAAAGTACCTCTCAAATAACAAAATCCACCAGAATCTTGTGTCAAAATTTTATGGGACCTATTAAATCCTACAATGTATTGAAAAAATTACCTATAGATTGGTTCTTCCAACTTGCTCTAAGATATATCTATTCTTTCATGTGTCTTGAAGAAGATAATGAAAGTGAAGGTGAAATTGTTGATTTTAGTCTACCTCCCAAAAATTGAGGTACAGGGCTCCATTTAGCTCTATTTGGAAGCAATATCAACCACTAGAGAGAATTAGTTACACTAATAAATTATCTAAAATTTTGATCTAGTGGAAATATGTGCAACTTGAAGACATCACTTGGTAACCAATTTTTCTTTTTATTGTAGTGTTGGGTTGTGTTATATTCTTTCCACGACTAGCCCACATAGATAAGCGAGGGGTTAGAGGGGGCGTGGAGCCCCCCTTCGTTGCATTGATTGTGTAGCGGGGGGAAGGGGGTCACAGGGGGTTTGGTTTTGGACCCTATGTTAGGTTGGGCGGACCCACCTATGGCTTTTTGCATGATTTTTGCACATGTTTTTGGACGCGATGGTTTTCAGTCCATGGTATTGGATGCTTCGGCATGTATAAATATGTATTGTAACATTGAAATGAATATAATGAAAAATCAAGCTAGTAGTCCTGATTTTGGGATCCAGGGGGAAATCTTTGTGTATATGTGTTATGATCTCACATTGTTTATTTTATGTGTTTTAGAATTCATATGTAGGTAATTTCTATACAAGGATAAAACCTACATTTGGTATCAGAGCTTTTTTGGCTTCAAGGGGACGCCTTTGTTGCTGAAGGGTTTTGCTCGGGCCTATGGTAGACCCTGTTCAATGGGAGATCTATGAGATTGACTCTATCGGTGAAAGAAGATGGTGACCAGTGGAAAGATAGGGGTCAAGAAATTTAATGGTCTGAGTTTTGAGTTGTGGAAACTTAATATGGAGGATCTGTTGGTGGATAAAGGTGGATCATGGTAGATCCAGGTACTAAACCAACAAGAGTGTCCAATGAAGAATGGAAGAAGTTAGATCAGAAGGCAAAGAGCACAATACGATTGCGTGTCTCAGATTTAGTATTGCTGAATGTATCAGGGGAAGCCACGGTGAAGGCCTTGTGGGAAAAGTTAGGGGCTTTGTACTAATCTAAGCCTCTGGTGAATAAACCATTCCTATAGAAAACGTTTTATAACCTGAGGATGAAATATGGAGACTTGGTGACAGAGCATCTGAACACATTTAATACTGTGGTAAGTTAGTTAGCATCTGTTGATATTAAAATTTCAAATGAAGATAAGTGCATCAATTTTTTTTGTTCTCTACCAGATTCGTGGGATAGTCTGGTCATTCCAATAGCTAGCAATGCAACTGCCTTGTAGTTTGATGAAATAGTCTCATCCTTGTTGACAGAGGAGATGAGACAGAAAAATATGGAGAGCCAGAATGGTGATACCTTGTTTGTACGAGGACAGTCCCAGAACAGAAACAAAAAATAAGTCATCGAGTGGGAGATCTAAATCTCCAGGAAAACCTATAAAGGTGGTGTGCTGGAAATGTAGAAAGGAAGGGCACTAGAAAAGGACTGTAAATCTAAATCTCCTAATAAAGGAAAGGGATCTGATGATGCTCCTTCTTCAGAGGCAAAAAATACCTCAGATGAAGGTGGGGATGTGTACTTGGCTTCTTCAAGTACACATGTAGATCATGAGGCATGGTTGATTGACTCAAGTGCATCCTTTCACTTCACTCCCCATAGAGAGTGATTTTGTGAGTATGAGAAATATGATGGTGGTGATGTCTTCCTCGGGGATGATAGGAAGGCTATAATCATTGGTCACAGAAAGTAAAGTTGAAGTTGCAACGTGGAAGGGTTAGAACACTTCCTGGTGTTCTACATATTCCTGCATTAGCTAGAAAACTGATTTCTATGAGCAAGCTGGATGATGTAGGTGTAAAAACAGTGTTCGAGAAGGATACCTACAAAACGGTTCGGGGAGCACTGGTATGGATGTGAGGAGTTCGAATTGGAACTCTGTACAAGCTGCAAGGTAGCACTATTATTGATGGGTGCAACAGTTCTGTGGTTCTTGAAAGTGGAGCAGAAAATCTAGTGGTCTCTGGAGAGAAGACCATGTTGTGGTATCAAAGGCTTGGACATATTGGAGGGAAGGGACTTTCAATACTTCATGGTAAAGTTATGGTAGAATTTATGAGTAATAACTCTCTGGATTTTGATTTATGTGAAAATTGTGTATATGGGAAGCAGAATCAGGTGAGTTTCCCCTCTAGTAGTAAGAGGGCAAAACATATATTAAAATTTGTGCACAGTGATGTGTTTGGACCTGTGAAGGTTCCATCATTGGGTAAGTCTGTGTACTTTGTATCATTTATAGATGACTTCTCAAGGAATACATGGATATATTTTCTTAAGAAGAAATATGAAGCCTTTGACAAGTTTAAGGAATTTACAGCTCTCATGGAAAATCAGACAGAGAAGAAGATAAAGGTGTTGAGGACAGATAATGGTGGAGAGTTTTGCAGCAAGAAATTTGAAGAATTCTATAAGAAGTGTGGTATAGCACGATAGAAGACTACTCCATATACACCTCAGCAAAATGGAGTTACAAAAAGAATGAATAAGACGTTGATGGAAAGGGCAAGAATCATGCTCAGTGGTGCCAGGTTAGGATAAGAACTCTAGGTAGAGGCGGTGGATACTGCATGTTACCTGGTCAGCAAGTCACCTTCATCAGCATTGGAGGATAAGACTCCACAAGAGGTATGGACTGGTAAGAAACCCTCTCATTCACATCTAAGGGTATTTGGATGTGATGCATATGTACATGTTCCAAAGGAGAAAAGAACCAAGTTGGATACTAAATCTAAAAAGTGCATCTTTATTGGGTATAAGGATGGTTTAAAGGGTTATAGGATTTGGAACCCAGTAACAAGGAAGGTTGTGTACAGCCTAGATGTGGTGTTCATAGAGGTGAAAGGTGTTGTTAAACATGAAGTCCAACCAAAGGAACCTGAGAAGATAGAGTTTGAGCTAAAGGAGGAAGAATCAGACTCTACATTAGAGGAGGAATCAGAAGATGAAGAGCCACAAACTTCGGCTGTGAGAAGATCAGTTCGAGAAAGAAGGCAGGCAGAAAGGTATAGTCCATCTTCTTTATGTTCAAATTTTGCTTTGCCTATTACTGATGATTATCCCAGTATTGTGAAGGAAGCAGTGGATTCAAAGGATGGAAAACTCTGGAAAGAGGCCATGGTTGATGAAATGGCATATTTGCGCCAAAATGAGGCTTGGGATCTAGTGGAGTTGCCGGCTAGAAGGAAACCCATTGGCAGCAAATGGGTGTTCAAAAAGAAGACAAATGTAGAAGGAAAAGTGGATAAATACAAAGCTCGGTTGGTAGCAAAAGGTTATTCCCAAGTTCTGGGAATTGATTTTGGTGATATTTTTTCTCCTGTTGCCAAGGTGACTTCTATCAGATTACTTTTATTCATTGCTGTTGCTTTTGATTTTGAGGTAGAATAGATGGATGTGAAGACAACATTTCTTCACGGGGATTTGGAAGAGGAAATCTACATGAAGCAACCTAAAAGCTTTGTGGTGAAGGGTAAGAAAGAATTGGTATGAAAGTTAAAGAAGTATATGTATGGGTTAAAACAATCACCAAGAATGTGGTATCATAAATTTGATACATTTTTACGATGAATTGGCTTCACCAGAAGCAAAGAAGATCATTGTGTGCATTTTAAATTAATTGGTCACTGTGTTATTTATCTAGTCTTGTATGTGGATGATATGTTGCTAGTTGGAAATGACAAAGAAATTATCCAGGATTTGAAGACCCAATTTCCCTCCAAATTCGACATGAAAGATCTTGGTGCTGAAAACTATATTTTGGGCATGGAAATTAAAAGAGACCAAGCAAAGAGGAAGCTCTAGTTAAACCAGAGGAAGTATGTTGAAACAGTACTACAGAGGTTTAATATGCAGGATAGTAAACTAGTGAAGGTTCCTATTCCTGTAGGTGTGAGGTTATCTACTGAACAGTGTCCCAAGACACAAGAAGAGGAAGAGGACATGTCTCTTGTTCCATATGCAAGTGCAGTTGGTAGCTTGATGTATGAAATGGTCTGTACTAGACCAAACATTGGAATGCAGTGAGATTATTGAGCAGGTTTATGTCAAAACGAGGGAAGGAGCACTAGACAACAGTGAAGAAGGTTTTCAGGTATTTGTGTGGCACTAGTGATTATGGTTTGTGCTACCAAGGAAGACCAGGATTGTATAGAATGTTGGATATTCGTGGATTTTTTTATGTAGGCTAGGCTGGAAATCTAGATTAGAGAAGATCTAAAAGTGGGTATGTGTTTAACCTATTTGGAGGTGCAGTCAGTTGGATGAGTCAGAAATAATCTGTAGTGGCACTATCAACTATAGAGGCAAAATACATGGCAGCCACTCATGCAAGCAAGGAATTAGTTTGGTTGCATAGATTTTGTTCAAGTATGGGGTTAGTATAGGGAGCTATAAGGATAGACTGTGACAACCAAAGTGAAATTTTCTTGGCAAAGAACCATGCATATCATTCAAAGACAAAGCACATTGATGTTCAGTATCACTTTGTGAGGGATATGATAGAAGACAAAAAGGTGTTGCTGGTAAAGGTGGACACTATGAAGAATATTGTAGATGCATTGACAAAATTTGTGAGCTTTGAGAAGTTCTCTTGGTGTAGAGAGACAATGGGCATTTCAGGGCTGGGAAAACGACTAAGCTCTCTTGTGGCCCCTTGTGGAAAGAAAACAACAAGCGAGAGAATGTTGGGTTGTGTTATATTATTTCCATGACAAACCCATGTAGTTAAGCAGGGGGTTAGAGGGGGGGCAGAGCCCCCCTTTGCTGCGCCGCTTGTGTAGCAGGGGGGGTTCATAGTGGGTTTGGTTTTGGACCCTATGTTAGGTTCGGTAGACCCACCTATGGTTTTGTGCATGGTTTCCGCACATGTTTTTTGTACGCGGTGGTTTTTCGGTCCATGGTTTTGGATGCGATGGTTTTCGGTCCATGGCATTGGATGCTTCAACATGTATAAATATGTATTGTAACATTGAAAGGAACATAATGAAAAATCAAGCTGGTAGTCCTGATTTTTGGATCCAGGGGGAAATCTCTGTGTATATGTGTTTTATGTGTTATGCTCTTGCATTGTTTATTTTCTGTGTTTTAGAATTTGTCTGCTGGTAATTTATGTACGAGGTTAAAACCTACATGTAGTTCCCACACATATAGAATTGAGGAAAAAAATTCTTTTGAAGGGGAAGAGCATGTTAGGGTCCTATCCTAACTTCCCTCCTCTAGGTACTTAGTAGTTAGTCATTTAATGTGCAAGGCCATCTTCCTTGAATAAGGTTGAAACAAGGGTTGTAACTAACGCAAAACAAGGGATTTTGACTAAATCATTTTTCTTAAACATAAAACTACATGAAAAAAAACAACTTCAAGTCTTAAACCTATGAACATAAGGTATAGGAATTTTTCAAATATACAAAAATGAGGAAGAATATCTAGGTCAACTCCCTAGAGAAGTTGCCAATATTTTATGGGTATTTGTCACAAGGGTGACCGAGATCCTCTTAATCTCAAGGCTGTGCATTGAGCTATAGAAAAATAGATGTGATGCATAAAAATAAAAACCATATATCTACTGACATGCATCAAATCATAGGTCTATAAGAGATTAAAATCAAAGCATGAGAAATATTTAATTAATATGAAAAAAGGAATTGAAACAATATGATTTTTTTTCCCATAATGAAAAGACAAAGAATCAACACTTGGTGGATAAGCTTACTAAATTCAATAGGGCTGCAAAGAATCTCCATTTCCACAATGTAACCTGGCATGTGTGGATGGATGGATAGAGTGACATCAATTGATTTGTTTATAGCATTTTAGTGGATATATCCCATGAAGTGGTCTTCCTTATAGTGGCTGAAGATAATTGGATCAAAGTTAAAAATAGTAATTTAGGTTTGATGTGGTCCACATGTAATTAACATCCATAGAAACTTTAAAGTGCATGGATGGGGGCCAGAAATAATAAAAATTAGTGATTCAAAGGAACAATAATTTTTTTGAGGGTTTATACATTGTTCATGTGCACATAATGGGCCTAATCTGAGAATTGGTGAATTTTGATCAACTTCAATGGTTGACTAGGATGATTAGAAAGTTTGAGGTTATATGATGGTGGAAAGGAGCTAAAGAAGAGGTTTATGTATGCTAATGGTGATATAGTCATGTGTAACTGCTGAAAATGGTGCAAGTGAGTAGTTTTTAGGTGATCATATATTACCCCTTGATGTGTGAGGGTAGCAACAAGTCATATGACATAAATATATCATAGTTTCTTTACCTATGTTTGTTAAGGATCGGGGAGGGAGTGGAGTGTCCAATAAAGAGAATGCCCAAGGAAGGAAAGAAAGAAATGTTTATAAACAACAAATATAAGAGGTGAGGTATATATTATATATCAATAAGGATGAGGTGGCATACTCATGCTTATTGATTTATCTCTAAAAACCAATACAATGGTAGACTATGGCATAAATATATTAGGTCAATGAGAGAAAATGGTGTCACTATATAATACAATATGTGATAATGGTGAATGGGTGTTAGATTACAATACTATGATATCAAAAATCATGTATTCAGCCTTAGAACCAAGAGGCTAGGATAAATATAGAAGCATGGTGAAGATGGTAAGTAATCTAAATACATAGGAACTTATGCCCCTTTGGGGGAAAGGAATGGGAAAAATTTCCTTACTAATTTCCCAATATATGAAGGAATTTTTGTAAGGAAAACTCAATAGTAATGGCTCTAGTAACCATTAAAGATATCTCACAAATCCAGTGAATTGAAACTACGACTAAACTAATGAAACATATGCATGAATCTCAATAGTATGAAATGAGTTAGAATCAAACACATGAGATATTACCAAGTATGAGAGCAATGAGGACTCTCTTAGTATGGTGCAAGGTAAAACTTCAATGAGGAAACTGGAACCAAGGTACATAATATAGTAAAAATGACCCCTAGAATCAAGGTGTTGATGTTGTTAGAGGAAGTTTGATAGCACCTAGGGATAAATGTAACCCCAAGGACTAGCATCCAAAGTATGATAACTAGAATAATATCTCTAGTAACATTTTTTTGGCCAAGATATATGGGAATAAACTTAAATGAGAATTTCTTATTTATGGTTGATACAACTCATACATGCAGGGAAATTTAGTAAAATAAAGTAGACCACTAAACCATCAAATTTTCAAATCCTAACAGTGTGATGATAAGTTGAAGTCGAGCATGTGAGAAACAACTAAGTCAATGAGTAATGAGGATTCACCCTCCTTTATCTAAGGTAACCAATCGAATAAGAAAAGGGGAACATGGTATGCCATCCTCTAAACCAAACCCCTAGAATACAAGTGTGAAAGTCAATACGAGAAGGCTCACTGGGGCCATGGGACATGGGAATCCTTGAATACCAACATGAGATCAAAATCACAAGATAATTAATGGGGAATGATACCAAGGTATGATGAGAAGGAAATAAGAGATGGACTCAAGACTTGCCTTATTCAAATTATAAATATTAGGCTAACCTGGTGGTGACTAAAATAAATCTATAGGGAATAGTTAACTGTTTGGAAATGTATTTTTAAATGAAATATCAATAAAAGGGGAAACAATTGGAATACAACACTTCACATTAGTGGATGGGAAACAATTATGGAACAAGGTGAATTTAAATAGGACACATGAAGAACTAAATGTATTCCATGGTATATGGAGGTGACTCATTGTAGATGTAATGAACAAGGGAAATAAAGGGACGATTCCAATAAAACATCATGTGTGAAAGAAACATGATACCCTCCTGATATTTCCAAAGGAGTGCCAGGGTTTTATGAAAGGTCACCTAAAGGGACAAGGGTCACATCAAATAATCTAACCAAAGTGCCAAGAGACACAATATTGAAAAGGAATCCTAATGGAAAATTGAGTGAAAAAAATATGGGGTGTATGAGGAGATAAGTATCATAGTGAGAAACCAAATTAATGCGATGTTAAAGGTGAAAAAAAGTAAATGGAAGCAATTAGGAGTGGGCATGAGTTGTAATATCCTTAGGGTTGATGAATGGAGGTATGGAAAGGAAGAATCTTCAAAATATGGATGTTGTGAAGGGCTTATAATATGTGATAACTCAATAAATGAGATAGTGACCAATAATGTTGGATCTTTAAGGGTAATGTTTTCAACATGATGAGGAAAGATATATGAAGCTTAACTTGGGGTTCCAACATTATGTACTCTCAAAGCTAAGTATAATGCACTAGCATGGGTGTCAAAATACAATTAGGTTACTAGACTAGGATTCCCATTGAAGGATAGATCTATTCTTAGATAAATGGGGAATGAAAGGAAATGAATGGGCTAACCCATCTACTCAAATGAGGGTGTTCCTATAGGAAATTCCAAGGGGAATTAATGACCAATGCAATATACTCAAAGGACTAATGCTAAACTATATTTAGGTGGAAAATGTTAACAGATAGGTCCACATACTATATATAGACAAGAGTTTCCATATCAAAGCATAAAGTTTCTTATGAAAAGAAAACACGTGCATAGAAATTAAAATTAAACAAGTACATGCCTTAATTTTTCATGGGAAAAAGGTGTCCATATGAAGTCTCAAAGTAGTTAAATCTAAAAATTCCCTTTTGGGTGACTTGAGGCTTGGCTAGATGGGTCATCATGCCCTTAGAATGAGACCCCAAAAATTTGATGGAAATGGGGGAAATGATTATGTATAGGTTGGGAAATGATATGACTACACAATGACACCATAACCACATGAATGAGAAACTCCTATGGGTGTAGGCATGGTACAAGTGGATGATGGTTCCAACAATGAAGGCCAAGAGGATAGTGGGAATAGAATGGGTTCTTTGGTGTACATCCAATAAAAATAAAAACGTTTTAGAATATAGTGGCCCTATGAAAGTTGAAAAATAAAAAAAGTGAGTAGCATTCTCATGAATATTCTTATGATGAGGTCCAATTTTAAGAAGTGGTAAATCTATTCCTAGAAAACATTTTTCATGTTGAAGGGAAACATTATTTCAAATAGGTATGGGATGATGGTGAGGGAGTCTCTAAAGTGGGGTAACTTTAGATAATGATGAGAATAACGATTGCAAATATCACATAAAGTACATGGATGTTGGTATGCAAGGATTTAATGAACTTGGTTGATGATTCAATGAGAGAGATCTCCACAATGGCAGTGGATAAGTATGTGTATAAATCATCAAAATTAAAGGGGTGAAAAGAAAATTTATTAGTTACATGGATGATATGATCATATTAAGCACACATATATAGCTATAGGTGTCGTGGCTTAGGTGACCATAGATTTACCAAAAAAAAAATGGTGCCCATGGATTTCTTAGGTATTCCACTAGTCACAACTCCTTTCCTAGAATTGGTGGGTGTTGACAATGCTTGAAGTTGATCAACCAAGGGGGTATCCCAAGTATGAAATCCAAATTAGACCTCACACCATTTGGAGTAGGAGCCCCAACCAAGAAATAAGTCTAGTTTCCATTATACTTAGGAATTTTTTGTGGCTAAAATTATCAACATAAGGGATTATACAAACAATCTTTGAATCAAGTAAGTCCGTTGACATTGTGATGCATACGATTGCAAATCATATAAGGTAATTTCACGGAAGGGAAAATAGAGAGTGAACTTCTATAAGAAAAGTAATATTACTATCCTAAAAGAGACACACAACAGTATGGAAGGAATCATTAATTAACCTGCAAAGTAGTTCACAAGATAAGAATGATCATAGAAGAAAGTAACAAAGCATATTCAATAAGATGCATACCAAAGCCAAAAAAAATAGTTCATTTTCATTAGTATGCATTAAAATAAACATATAGCATAAACAATGAAAAAATAGTCTCAAAATCATTCATTACATATGAATGAAAGTGCATCGGCTCTAAGATATTCATATATTAAGTGAAAGTACCAAGATACATAATTACAATGCTACCAAACTAGCTATAGTAGTGGAATGCTAAGTCACCACTTGCTCCTCCAAATAAAGATCTTCTCTACTATTCCAAACTAGATAATCCAAGTGGAAAAGTCCAAAGTCATTTTTCTTGAGCTATGAGGGTGTATTTATAATAAATGAGGTGATTCTCCACCTCCCATGTGACTCTTGACCTCCCTCATGACTCTTGAGCTCCTATTATGGTTTTTCAAATTCCTATGTGACCTTTGAGGTTCTTCATGACTTTAGAACTTTGTAGAATTTTCACATTCCATGTGGGGCCCTTGGGCTTCCACACATTTTACATTTTCTTATCTTTTTGAAATTATGTAATTACATTCCACATGTTATGTGGAAAAATACATTGACACATATGACTTTCAAAATGACACTTTGAGAATACATGACTTGGCGATAGTGACATAAGACTTCATTTCATCAATTCCAAGCTCTTCTCCTCAACTTTATGACTTTGAATTCTTCATGATGGATATTTTATTGTTCTTCATATTCACCCTCCAAAAGATCTTAGGCGAGTGTTGGAACCTTCCAAGTGAGCATGCATCGCCATGTATTTTCCTTGGTCCAAGATTATTTGTCCTTCATGATGGTTCTTTCTTCACAAGTGCTCTCTTGTAGCCTCTCCTTGATGACCTTCCTCTGGGATCACCTTGACATGTTTAAATAATAACAACTACAGATGAATTCCACTCATGACAAGCCAACATCAATACATAAACCACCTATTCTACTTTTTCTTACTCATGGAATATGTTGATTGTGATGAGGCAATAAACAAGATTTTTAACGAAGCTTTTGTGTTGTTGATTTCCATACGTAGTTCTTTCTCCCTTCATGCGTGCTTATCAAATAGGTTAAATTATAGAAGCAAGGCCCATTGCATAGGTGTAACCTTTCACTCAGTACTGAAATCCTTAGGAGATGAAAGCATCTAAAGGTGCATTGACTAGGGATACACGACAAACGGAATTGTTCTATCTCCAAAACTCACCTTCACTGAGCGTAAGTTTGACTTACTCCTAATGGTAAAAGTGAGCTCTATTTTGAATAAAATAGGTTTTGAATAAAATGGATATCCCTAATTAGGATTCAAACCTATGAATAATCAGTTAACACCCAACCTATCTACCACTGAGCTATTGATGAACAACGATTAAATCATGTTAACCTTTGATAGCATGAATTAAGCCCAATTTCAACAACTTTACATGTTCTTTCTAATTTCCACTCTTTCAGTTGCATTATTTATACTTCTCTCATGCACGTGACCTCTCTTTTGTTGCTTCCAGGAAAGGCTTATTGATACTGATCTCTCTATCATTCTGCTTTCCTAACTAGAGCTCTTGACCTTTTCTTCCATCTCTGAACTAAACTAACGATTTGTGCAACTCCAACTAGGGAAATCTATAGCATAGGATTCCCTTCCCTCATCCATGCTCCATTCTCTTTCTACCGATATTCTTCCTTCGCGCATACTCCATTGTGTGTGCTCCATTACATATTTGATAGATATAGGGACCTGGGGATGGCCACACTATCCTCTGGAACTATGCAATGCACAATTAGGGAAGGTTTGTCAAGTTCCTATGCAGTGGGGAAGTCTAGGAGATAAGGTGATGGGCTTGTTAATTGAGAATGTGTAGTGTGTTTTGCTCAAGGAAGAGGAGGAACAAATTTCATAGTTGAGAATCATAAGGACTGAGGAATTACCCCATTGTCTACTAGAACTACACAATTCACTGTAGGAGGATGGATAGGACAAGGCATTGTGTATTGGGGGTTTTTAGACAACAAGAGGGACATGACTAACCAATGTAACTACACAATGCACAGTGATTTAGGGACATAGTAAATGAATTATGAATTTGAAGGTATCATTGACCTACTATTTACTATAAATTCATAATGCACAATATGAGGCCCACCAAATGAAGGAATTTGCGTAGTTGGGAAAGTTAGGGAGACAAAGAGACAAGGTTTCACATTGCAACTGCGTAATGCAATGTGATTGAGAAGGAGGTTCAGAAGATAGTGTAGTTGGGCATGATGGTGACTCAGGGATGGCCCACTGTCCATTGAAACTATTCAATGCACAATCCAGGGGAGGAGGGATCATGAACTATACAATTGGCAAGGCTAGGTAGCCAGATTAATGATCCATAATCCAGGGTTGCTCAATGTGCATGTGGAGGAGGTTGTCCTTGCAATGAAAAAAGTGCACAGCCTCAAGAGAGCATGATTTCATCACTAATATTTATGAGTGTAAAAAGTACTCATCACTTGTTTGGAAGATGAAGTATGCTCGTGAGTTGCACAAGATGTAAGGATAGGGATGAACTCCAAAATTGGCTAAGTGTTGAATCAATGGAACAATGGAGAAAACATTATGTAAACAAGTTTCAAAACTGAATCACACAGCAATTGAATGCACCATACTCAAATCCACATGCATTCCTTGAAGCGACAACAAAGTGACACTTATTTCTAGATGTGACAGTTGAAACATAGCTTTGCGACACTTGGAATACAACTTATGACACAAGTGTCGACTACAACCTGAAAGTGCACTAAGTTGAGGGAGAGTTTCTAGTGCATATTCTTATGATATGTATGATTGGCTAATGCAAAAGAGTGTGCTAGAGATACCTCTAGTAGTAAGATAAGGTGCAACACATGTAGGATTAAAAACAATCAAAAGCAACACTTACTATAGTAAGGAAAACTGAAAATGACACTGGAAAAAGATAAAGAGAGTGAAGGTGACACATGCTAAAGAAAATATAAAGAAAAAGTGACACTTGTGAAAGTGAAAGCAAGAAAAATCGATAGTCACAAAAGTGAAAGTGACACTTATGAAAACAAAATCACACAAAAGTGACAGTTGAGAAAACTAATTAGGAAGATGATACAATTACTACTAAGGGTGAGAAAGAATGTTGAATAATGTCACACACTAACTGTCAACATGGATTGTGTAGTGCATTGTCCCTATTATTTCACAAGCACTATCCATAGGGGTTACATAGGGTCTATGAGCTACGCAATGTCTATTACCAAGGATTGCACAATCACTGTTACTAGCAACTATGCATGCTTGATTTATAGAGGTTGCGCAAGAATTATTCTTAACGACTGTGCAATGCCTATATTTTTTGGCATTATGACACAGATTTGGCACATGACACAGGTGTTGCCCTTGATGGCAACTCACTCAGATGACAAATCATGGTTCAGAATCACAGAATGAAGAAAGAGAGGTATACGCAGGTTCCCCATTGACCAAACCGAGTGTACACGTGAGTTCGCATACCAAAAGATGCGTATAGCATACACACGCACTTTCACGGAAGGAAAGGTGCATACATGTTGGAAAAATTAGTTTTGGTCAATGGTATTTGGTCCATGGTATTGTGATCCACGGTATTGGTCCAAGGTATCTTGTTTGAAGTGTTGACCCTAGGTATTTGGTCCAAGGTATTGGTTGTAAGAGGTTTTGGTCCATGGTATTGAGTAAGGCCTAAGACTATAAAAGGAGGAGAAGATCATTAGGTAAAGGCACTCAAGCATTGAATATCTTATGAAGAGCAAGATCCAGAATACAGGTTATTGGGTAATGGTGCATAGTTGGATCTGAATCAAGGATGAACCTTAGCGCTTGATGAAGGATAAGATCTAATGATGGGTCAAAATCTTAAGGCTTGAAAAGAACTATCTTTGTGCGCTTTGGATATTTTATCTGAATAACTAGTGCACGTTATAATCTGTAAATATGATGATCTGGGCATAACTGATGTCTAGAACTATTGTAAAGTTCAAATCATTATTTACATATCTGTATGCAGGTTCACTTTAGCAAAGGCGCGTATACATGCTAGTTTTGCATATCAAAATAGCATATACATCTCAAATTTGTTTTGCATATCTGTACGCAGGTTCACCTTGAGAAAACAATGTATGTACACAGGTTCGACACATTGAAGTAGCATATACCTCATAAAATATACCTTAGATACTTCTATTTGTTGTTGCAGTATTCTAGGTTCTACCTTGGATCCAAGTTACTGTTACTGTATTTTTGTTTCAACATTCTGAGAAGTGATTGATTGATTAAGTTTTGGTTGGTGCAAAGGAGATTGGTTGATGTAGATATATTTGATGTTTGATTGATGTTATTGATGGATCCAGTTTGAAAATTTATGAAAAGTGGTCCCTGGAAGAAAAGAGAAGGTTGTAGCCTTCTGTAGGCCAGCACCTATGTACTAGTAAACACATCAACGAGTACAAGAGATAGGGGGTTGTAGCTCCCTTCCAGGTGTACCTGGAGAACGAGAGAAGGTTTTATCCTTCTGTAGGTAGAAGCCTGCATACTGGTATAAGACTGCACCAGTACAAAAATTGTAAAAAGAAGTTTTCAATTGAAAGAATATAGATATGATTGCAGTAGGTGGTTTTCACCCACATTGGGTTTACACGTTATATCTTGTGTTCATGTGTGTACTTGTCTATTCTTTTTTTACTGCACTTGGTTACTGTTTATCTGGTTTTGATGCATAGATTAAAGATCAACATATGATGAATTAACTAAGTTATAAGTTTGTAGGGTATACGCTAGTTGCATTAAATAAAGTTGTGTATACACACAACTTTCATTAACTGAAGTAGCGTATATGAATTTGATTATGGAAATGAAATATTATTGACTTGCTAATACTGATTCACCCCCACCTCTCAGTATTATTTCCAACAATCGGTTTCAGAGCAGGTCCTTCAGAAGAAGCTTGATCACTTGAAGGAAGGTATATCATCATGAGTAACTACAAAAGAGAGGGATCCATTAGACCACCAATATTTGATGGGAGAAACTTCATTTATTGGAAGGTAAGAACCAAAACCTATCTTCATCCTCTTAGAACAGATGTCTGGGAAAACGTGGAAGGAGGATATACATTTCCATCAGCAATTCCTATAGATACGATAGGTAAAAAGAAATATGAAGCCAATGCCAAGGCTATCAACACATTATTGGGGAGTCTGTCACAATCAGAACTTGTCAAAGTGATGTAGCTCAAAAACACCAAAGAAATATGGGACAAGATCATTGTAAGTTATGAAGGAGACAATCAGGTAAAACGTGCAAAACTACAATCTCTTATATTTCAATATGAAACTCTCGAAATGCACATTGATGAAAGTATAGCTAGTTACTTCTTACGTATAGATGAGATTGTTAATTGCATGAAGAACTTGGGTGAATAGATAAAAGAAGTTACTTTAGTTGAAAAGGTTTTAAGATCCTTGTCTACTAAGTTTGAACCAAAAATTTTTGCCACAGAAGAAAAGTAAGATCTTCATAGTATTACTATGACACAGTTGCACGGAATCTTAATTTCTTTCAAAATGAGAAAAGAAGGTCCATCATATATGAGAGAAGCTGCATTCAAAGATTTAGGAAGAGAATAACTCAATGAATCAAGACATATTTCATAAGGAGAGGAAGAAGCAAACTTTGTCAAGAACCTTCAACGGGGTTCTAGAAGATTTAGAGGTAAACTACCTTTTAAATGTTTTGCTTGTGGAAGAGTCGGTCATTATGCTGCCAAATGTCCTCATAAAGATAAGCTTGATAAAGGTAAGGAATCCGCAAAATGGAATATTAAAAAAAGTGTAAGTAAGAAGAGCTACTATATGCATGAAGATAGCAGTGGTTTATCAAATAGTGATGAAGATGAAAATAGTAATGACTATATACTTCTGGTCGCTTTTGAAGATGATGATTTCTTGGATGCTTTACATGAAGATGACCTTTATAAAGAAATATCTAAACTAAAAATTTGTTTAGAAGAAAAGAATATGATTATAGATACTCTGACATTCCAACTTGCTGAAAAAGAAAAACACAATGAAAAACTAGAATGTGAAATTGTGGGTTTAAGAAAGGATATTGAGAAAACAAAAGCTCTCAATCTTATATTTGCTAAAGGATTAGAAACCCTTAATGAAATTATCAAAGTGTAGTGTTCTCCTTTGATAAAGACAGGTCTTGGATATACTAAAGAAGTATCCCAAGCAAAGAAGTCGTCAACCTCCACTAAAAGCTACCTTGATGCAGCAAAAACAATGAACAGTTAGACAATCGACAACAAAGACATAAAGCAGATCACGAGGTAAATTGGGCTCAATTTACTTCTATGATAAACAGAAGCCACAACCAACATTAGGTAAATCATACGCAATATGTTTCAAGAATGAATAGTAACTACAATCACCAAGTCAGTAGATTCGATAATCGTAGGAACTTCTTCAATGGCCAATGTTTTTCATGTCATACCTTTGGACACAAAGTTGCTCAATGTGTTTCTTATAAGACCATCATGACTAGAGAAGCACGAAATCAAGGAATGTGACGGGGATCATGAAACAGACCTACAATAACTTTTCTCTTCTTGAAGATGAAATAGAATTCTCTATCTGCAACAATTTTGGTCATGAAGAATATGAATGTAGGAGTAAATTTCAGTAAACATCTCAGAAGGAGAAAACTTCATTAAATCCTAAAATATGGAGAAAGAAAGAACTGCAAGAAGAAATATGTGGTATAGCGCTATATGCATAAGGATAAGAAAATCAATGGTACATCAACAGTGGATGCTTGAAACACATGACAGGTGATAAAGAAAAACTTTAGTCATATAATGCATTAGAAAAGGAAAAGAATGTCTCATTTGGAAATGAAACTCCTACTATCATAAAAGGTAAAGGTTTTGTTCTCTTAAAAAAAAAGGTTAAAGTTGGGAATGTTATGTATGTTGATGGTCTAAAGCATAACCTATTGAGTGTTAGTCAAATGTGTGATCAAGGAAATGAAGTAGTATTTCAATCAAATGGATGTGTTGTTCGTGAGGTTGATATAGGAGAAACTGTGATCAAAGGTATAAGAACTCCAAACAAACTATACATACTCAAGGGAGGACAACAAAAATGTTATCTAAGAAAAAATGATGAACATTGGCTATGACACAGAATATTGGGGCATCTAAGCTTCTCTCAAATAAGAAAAGCATGTAGATTTCAGGTTGTTCATGATCTTCCTGATATCATTATTCCAGAAAATACAATATGCAAATCATGTCAATTTGGTAAGAAAACAAGAGCACATTTCCCTGAGAAAGAAGGATAAGCTAGTAAGCCTCTTGAACTTGTTCATACTGATTTATGTGGTCCATCAAGGAAAAAGTCACCTCGTGGAGAAGAATACTTTATATTGTTCATTGACGACTTTTCCAGAATGTGTTGGATAGGATTTATAAAGCATAAAGATGAAGCATTTGAAAAGTTGAAAGCCTTCAGAGTGTTGGTTGAAAATGAATCAGATCGCAAAATCAAATGCCTCAGATATAATCGAGGAGGGGAATTTACCTCAATTGAATTCTTCAAATTTTGTGAAGAACATGGAATAAAAAGGGAATTATCCACCACTAGGACTCCTCAGCAAAATGGAGTGGTAGAAAGGATGAAAAAAATTGTTCAACAAATGGCTCGTGCCATGCTAGATGAGTCTGGAACTCCTACAACCTTCTGGCATGAAGCTTCATTTGTTCCCATCACTATTCTCAACAAAGCAAACGTTCGGGTAAACATCATTGAAACTCCACATGAACTTTGGTATGGTAAGACTCCTACTGTTACATCAAAAGGTCTGATGAAAAACTTGGCAAGTTTGAACCCAGAGTAGATGAAGGCATTCTCCTTGGTTACTCTTCCCGAAGTAAAGGATATAAGTGTTATAATAAAAGACTTGGGAAAATTATTGAAAGTATTGATGTTGTGGTTGATGAAGCAGGGAAAAATCCAAAGCAGGTAAAAACCAAAGATTGTGGAGAAGCTGAGGATTGTCCTTCCACATCAAATCCGAGTAATTTTGAAGAAGAAACAAATGAAACACCAGAAGAATAGATAGCGGTAGAAGAAAAGGATCCATCTAGGTATGTTCAGAAAAATCATCCAGAGACTCAAATTTTGGGACAAAAAGAGGCAAGTGTGTAGACAAGAAGAACTATTATAGAAGCTTCAAGCTATCTAGCATTTCTTTCCTCCATCGAACCTCAAAATGTAAATGAAGCATGCAAATATGAATGTTGGGTCAAGGCCATGAATGAAGAACTTGATAAAATTGAAAAGAATAATACTTGGGAACTATTTCCTAGACCTCATGATAAGAATATCATAGGAAGGAAATGGATATTCAAAAACAAGCTGAATGAAAATGGAGAAATTATTAGAAACAAGCTAGACTTGTTTGTAAAGGATATGCTCAACAAGAAGGTATAGATTTTGAAGAAACTTTTGCATCTATTGCTAGACTTGAAGCCATAAGAATGTTCGTTGCTCTTTCTAATTTTCAGAATTTCAAACTATACCAAATGGATGTAAAATTTGCCTTTCTTAATGGAGACCTACAAGAAGAAGTATATATTGAGCAACCAAATGGATTCATCCTTGGAAATGATGCAAAACTTGTTCACAAACTCAGAAAGGCTCTTTATGGTCTAAAAGAAGCTCCAAGGGCCTGGTATTACTGTCTTGAAAAATACCTCCATCAACAAGGTTTTTCAAAAGGATCAGCTGATAACAATCTATATACAAAGATTGATAATAATAAATTGCTAATACTTGTTGTGTATCTTGATGATATCATTTTGGTAGCAATGAAGAAGCCATGAGTTGGAATTTTTCTTTGGTAATGCAGTAAGAATTTGAAATTTTGCTGCTTTTTGTCATGAACTAAGTATCTCAAGAAGATATTAAAAAAATATGGCATGGAAGATTCTAAACCAGTATGTACCCCCATGGTAATAGGATGGAGTCTCAGCTCAAATGATGAATCAGTAGCAATACATCAACCAACCTACAGATCAGTGATTGGCAGTTTTCTTTATCTAACAAATACCCGACCAGACATCATACATGCAGTGGGAATAGTTGGAAGATTTCAAGCAAATCCAAAGGAATGACACCTTTAGGTAGTTAAAATGATTTTCAAATATCTTCAAGGAACTCAGAATTTTGGTTTATGGTATCCTAGAGATACAGATATTACACTTCATGCATATACATATGTAGATTGGGCAGGAAGCATGGATGACAGAAAAAGCACTAGTGGTGGTGCATTCTATATGGGTTCCAGATTAGTGTCTTGGTTCAACAAGAAACAAAGTTCAATTGCATTATCTACAGCTGAAGCAAATTATGTGGCTGCTACATCTTGCTGCACACAATTGCTTTGGATGATGCGAACATTGCAAGACATTTAGATCACATGTACTCCACCCATCTCCCTTCTATGTGATAATACAAGTGCCATTAGTATTTCAAAGAATCTAGTCGTGGATTCCAAGACCAAGAAAATACCCATCAAATATCATTTTCTACGTGAACAAGTGATTGAACAAAAGGTCAAATTAGAGTATGTTCCCTCCAAAGAACAGGTTGTTGATATATTCAGTAAACCACTTCCCAGAGAGACATTTGAATATCTCATACAGAAGCTGGGAGTAGTTGATGAATCATCCTACTGTTAAAACTTATCTATTTCAGAGAAAAGTGGTTGTACGCGAGTTTCATGAAGTGTATCTGCATACATATGCCAGTTGTTGTGGATACTGTCACGTATATGTTGGTTTGAAGAAAAGCAGTGGGCCAGACTCAAGATGAAAGGAGTCTGATATGGGTCTGGCAGTGATCATCTGGCACAGGTTCAGGGGGAGCATATACTTCTAATAATGCATTGTTGGCATTATCTTATAAGATCTTGGTACAAATTCACATTTTTGTTTTTATTCAGGTGGAGCAAGTTCAGGGGGAGATCATGGTTGCTGGTTTGGATGGTGATTGACAAATGTTGCTAATGATAGTTGTTGATGACTATCATGGTCTTGTTTTAGATATTTGGTCTCTATGTCATGACTATATTTTAATGTCAAGATCATGAAATGACCTATTTTGTTTCCCCACTATGCATGGGATGGATGATGTAATGTTCTTGTTTTGACATGTATGAACAATTGGTATATCCCCACTGGGTTGGGTGTATGAGTCAAACTTGGTATATCCCCACTTGGTTAGTCATTAGTTATAGGAAGGTCATTTATGATGTATGTTTATAAGTCATGTTCTTCTTTTAGAAAATATTTTTGCAAACCTTGCTTATATTCAGGGGGAGCATGGACTTGAGCATGGAACTTAATCAACACACTTCAACATATCAGAAAATTCAGCATGTACTCAGGGGGAGCATAACTCTTTGCCCTTGATGAAAAAGGGGGAGAGTGACTTGGGGTTGCCATCACGTCCAAAGTGGGATATTATTGGCATTATGACATAGATTTGGCACTATGACACAAGTGTTGTCCTTGATGGAAACTCACTCAAATGACAGATCATAGTTTAGACTCACAGAATGAAGAAAGAGAGGTATACACAGGTTTCCATTGACCAAGCTGCGTGTACACATGGGTTCGCACACCAAAAGGCACGTATAGCCTACACACGCACTTTCACGGAAGGAAAGGCACGTACATGTTGGAAAACTTAGTTTTGTTCCATGGTATTGTGATCCATGGTATTGGTCCAAGGTATCTTGTCTGAAGTGTTGACCCTAGGTATTTGGTCCAAGGTATAGGTTCTAAGTGGTTTTTGTCCATGGTATTGATTAAGGCCTAAGACTATAAAAGGAGGAGAAGATCATTAGGCAAAGGCACTCAAGCATTGAATATCTTATGAAGAGAAAGATCCAGAATATAGGTTATTGAGTAATGGTGCATAGCTAGATCTGAATCAAGGATGAAACTTAGCGCTTGATGAAGGATAAGATCTAATGATGGGTCAAGATCTTAAGGCTTGAAGAGAAATATCTTTGTGTGGTTTTGATCTTTTATCTGAATAATTGGTGCGTGTTGTAATCTATAAATATGATGATCCGGGTATAACTGATGTCTGGAACTGTTGTAAAGTTCAAATCATTATTTATAGATCTATACGCAAGTTCACTTTAGCAAAGGCGCGTATACACCTTGGTTCTGCATATCAAAACAACATATACATCTTAAATTTGTTTTCCAAATCCGTATGCAGGTTCACCTTGAGAAAACAACGTATGTACACAGGTTCGATACATTGAAGTAGCGTATACCTCATAAATATTCTTTAGCTACTTTTGTTTGTTGTTGCAGTATTCTAGGTTTTGCCTTGGGTTTTAGTTACTATTACTGTATTCTGGTTTCAACATTCTGAGAAGTGATTAATTGATTTAGTTTTGGTTGATGCAAAGGAGATTGGTTGGTGCAATGGAGATTGGTTGATGCAGATATATTTGATGTTTGATTGATGTTATTGATGGATCTAGTCTGAAAAATTATGAAACATGGTATGTTGGAAATAATACTAGGGGGGGGTGAATCAATATTAGCAAATCAAACACTTTTTCATTTTCATACTCAGATTCATATAAGCTACTTCAATTATGGATACCAACGTATATACGCAACTATGTTTAATGCAACTAGCATATATCCAATAAACTTATGATTCAATTAGTTGATCTTCAATGAGTGCATTAGAACATTATTAACCACATGAAAAATAAATAGGTGCAGTAAAACAAAACAGATCATCACACATAAGAAGCACACATGAACATCATGAGATAAGGTGGAAACCCAATGTGGGTGAAAAGTACCTACTGCAATTCGTCTCTATATTCTTTTAATAAGAAAATTCTTTTTACAATATTTATGTACCAGTGTAGTCTTATACCAGTATGCAGACTTCTACTTGCAGAAGGCTACAACCTTCTCTTGTTCTCCAACTTCTCCTGGAAGGGAGATATAACCCCCTTAGCTCGTGTACTAGTTGATGTACTAGTACGTAGGTGCTGACCTACAGAAGGCTACAACCTTCTCTTTTCTTCAAAGGACAACGTTTCATAAATTTTCAAACTGGATCCGTAAATACAAAACAATCACTACTGAAAGACAATCATTAACTCTGAATCACCCAACAACTAAATAATTGAAACCCTATCATCAAAACATAGTCAACAGAACACAGACTAGAGCCTAGAACTCTGCAACAACCACTAGAACCAACAACAACCTAAAATATCAAATCCCATAATGTACATGCTACTTGACTGTGTCAAACCAGCATGTATATGCTATGTCACTAGAGAGAACCTGCGTACAAATATGAAAATAATTACTTATACCTTCGCTACAATTTCCAACTTTAGATATACCAAGAATATAAGATATAAAGGATAAAACATGCGTTAGTATTCATATCTATTCATGATCATACCATATAATGATAATACATTTTAGTCTTCAAGATCCCAGTCCATCAACCTTTATCAAATGCAAAGATGCCTCCTTTGTTTATATCAAGCAAAGCATCACAAACCCATAACCAGCATACTAGATCTCATACTTCATCAGATATTCATCACTTGCACTCTTGCCCTTCTTGGCCTACTAATCTTCTCCTTATATAAGTTTAGACCTCTCTCAATACCATAGTCCAAAACCACGTAGAACCAATACCTTAGACCCAATACCTAGGGTAAACACTTCAAACCAAATACCATGGACCAAAACTTAGTTTTCCAATGTGTACATGCCTTTCCTTCTATGAAACTACATGTGTACGTATAAGCACCTTTTGTTCCACTAACCCGTGTATACGCTCTTTCATCAAGGTTAACCTGCGTATACCTATCTCTTGACCTGCTGCACTATGATCTGCATCTGAGTGAGTTGTCATCAAGGAAAACAGTTGTATCATACCTCTGAGTGAGTTTCCATCAAGGACAACCCCTGTATCATAATGCCAACAATCTCCCCCTTTGGACTTTATGGCAACCACCACACCAAGTCACTCTCCCCCTTTGACATCAAGGACAAAGGGTAGACCAAGAAGTTCTCTCTCTTGGTACATCTTCTGTTGTCCATACTCCCCCTGAGTACCTACTGAAATATCTGATTAAACTCCCCCTTTATATATGCCAAGATGTACCAATTTCATCCATGCTCCCCCTGAGCACATGCAAGGTTTGAAAAATCATAACATGACTCTATACATACATCAATCTCCCAACTAAATGGGAATACACCATTTTTTACTCATCCACCCAACCAAGTGGGGATATACCAAATGTTTATACATGACTCAAAAACATTACATCATCCATCAATAGCAAGATGCGTCAATAAGCATCATCCCCGAAGACTTCTAACCATAATGCCAACAATGCATTATTCAAAGCATATGCTCCCCATGAGCCTGTGCCAACCATCATATACCATGACCGAACCATTTACTGAGTTTGTTCTGCTGCTTTTTCTTCAGAGATCCATATATGCAACTCTGCAGCCTATAGCTTGTGTATATATGTGACTTGTCTTCATAATATCTACATATGAAAATTGGAATACTGAAGGTCTACACTTTTAGTTTGCCCTATGTCTGTTATGTCAGCTAACTGAGTATGCCACATCTTTATGTCTCTAATTATATCTTCTTCAATACCTGGAATTGCGATGATGTATGATCTTCTTGCTTTTGAGTTCAAATTTTTCTCTTGCATTCCCTTACTTTATGTCCAAACTTGTTACATTCATAACATATTACATGTTTCATATTCCTCCTATAGCAGTCAATGGATTTGTGACCAAACATATTGCAAGAAAAAAAACATCCCTTGAAGTACCTGGAGCATGATTATCTTTATGTGTGATGGTCTTGACCCATTTTGCTTTTGCATCTAGCTGCAATATGTCCAAAGTTATGACATACATAACATTCAACATTATTCATTTGAGGAAATAACTGACTATCACTTCCATAGTTAGGAGAATAAGATCTTCTTTGAAGCATTTCTTTCCTTGGTTGTTGTTTGGGTTGACCACTTATCTCTTCGTTGATCATTTCAAATTTTGCATTAGAATTTCTTTCCTCACCCTATGAGCTAGATTCACCTTTGACAGTTTCATAAAAACCAAGACTAGTTTTGATAGTAGGGGATCTTTGACTACTAAGAATATCATCCAAAATCTTAGTACTATCTTGAAATCGTAACAGTTTATCCTTTTCTTCTAATTTACCTTTTAAGATATTTACCTCAACCTGATGTTATTCTTCCTTTTCCAGATATTGCTTCCTTATGTTTTCTTTAGCTTTTCTTCCTTCTTCCACTTGCTGCCTTAGTTCGAGCACTTCATGTTCTTGTTCTTCAAGATCTCATTTTAGAGAGAGGATCTTATATTCAAGTCTCTGAATTGTTATGCTCTGATCTTTTATTACATCCTGCAGTTGTTCCCTTACTTTGGTTACTGTCTCTAGCTGTTCTTGTAGTCTCGTAAGTTCTTCTGTTTCTACGTCCTTATTTTCATATGCCATGAGAAGTCTAATGTCTTCATCACTATTGGATGAGTTATTAATTTTATCATGAGTATAATAACTTCTATTACCTTCTTTAAACATATTTTCTTTGTTATGAGGGCATCCAGCAGCATAGTGACCAACTCTACCACACGAAAATCATTTGAAAGGTAGCTTACCTTTGAACCTTCCAGATCTCTATTCAAGATTCTTGGAAAAATTTAACTCATATTCTTCTTCTGAAATGTATCCTAATTCACTGATTTTTACTTTTCTATTTGCTGATAATTTAAATGTGGCTTCTCTCATATCTGATGGTCCTCCTTTTCTCATCTCAAAAGCAGTTAAGATTATGTGTAGCTGCATCATAGTGATTTTCTGTAGATCCTCCTTTTCTTCTATGGTAGACACTTTGGATTCAAATTTAGCATACAAGGATCTCAAAACTTTTTCAACTAAGAAAACTTCCTTAATTTCTTCACCCAGATTCCTCATACAATTTACAATATCATCTATACGCAGGAAGTAATCGGGTATGCTTTCATTACTATGCATCTTAAGAGTTTCATACCGTATTCTGAGAGTTTGAAGCTTAGCCCATTTACCTGATCATCTCCTTCGTAGCTCAGAATGATTTTGTCCCATATTTCTTTAGTTGATTTGAACTGCATGACCTTGAAAAATTATGATTGTGACAAATTTCCCAATAATATAGTAACAACTTTGGCATTGAGTTCATGTTGCTTTCTATTTGTTGTATCTGTAGGAGTTGTTGATGGATATGTATATCCTCCTTCCACGATTCCCCAAACATCTATTACAAGTGATTGTAGATATGTTGTGGTTCTTATCTTCCAGTAGACAAAATTGCTCCAATTGAAAATTGATGGTCTGATGGATTCCTCTCTTTCGTGATTACTCATCCTGGTGGATCTTCCTTCAAGCGATCAAGCTTCTTCTGAAGGACCTGCTCTGATACCAATTGTTGGAAATAATACTAAGAGCGGGGGTTAATCAGTATTATCAAATCAAACACTTTTTCATTCTCATACTCAGATTCATATACGCTACTTTAGTTAAGGATACCAGTGTATATACGCAACTGTGTTTAATGCAACTAGTGCATATCCAATAAACTTATGATTCAGTTAGTTGATCTTCAATTAGTGCATCAGAACATTCTTAACCATATCAATAGTAAACAGGTGCAGTAAAACAGAAAATATCATCACACATAAGAAGCACATATGAACACCACGATATAAGGTGGAAACCCAATGTGGGTGAAAACTACCTGCTGCAATTCGCATCTATCTTCCTTTAATAAGAAACTTCTTTTTACAATATTTCTATACTAGTGCAGTCTTATACTAGTACGCAGGCTTCTACCTGAAGAAGGCTACAACCTTCTCTCGTTCTCTAGCTTCTCTTAGAAGGGATATTCGACCCCCTTAGCTCATGTACTAGTTGATGTACTAGTACATAGGTGTTGACCTACAAAAGGCTAAAACCTTGTCTTTTCTTATAGGGACTACGTTTCATAAATTTTCAGACTGGATCCATAAATACAAAACAATCACTACTGCAAGACAATCATTAACTCTGAATCACCCAACAACTAAATCACTAAAACCTTGTCATCAAAACATAGTCACCAGAACACAGACCAGAGCCCATAACTCTGCAACAACCACTAGAACCAATAGCAACCTGAAATATCAAATCTCATAATGTATATGTAACTTGAATGTGTCAAACCAGTGTGTATACACTATTTCACCAGAGAGAACCCACGTACAGATCCGAAAACAATTACTTTTACCTTCGCTGCAATTTCCAACTTCAGATATACCCAGACCATAAGATATAAAGGATAAAACATGCATCAGCATTCAGATCTATTCATGATCATACCATATAATGATAATACATTTTAGTCTTCAAGATCTCGGTCCATCAACCTCTATCAATTGCATAGGTGCCTCCTTGGTTCAGATCAACCAAATCATCACAAACACATAACCAGCATACTAGATCTCATACTTCATCAGATATTCTTCACTTGCACTCTTGCCCCTCTTGGCCTAATGATCTTCTCCTTATATAGGTTTAGGCCTCTCTCAATATGATGGTCCAAAACCACATAGAACCAATACCTTGGACCCAATACCTGGGGTCAACACTTCGGACCAAATACCATGGACCAATACCAAAATATGATGGATAAAATACCATGGACAAAAACTTAGTTTTCCAATGTGTACACGCCTTTCCTTTTGTGAACCTGTGTGTGTACGTATACACACCTTTTGTTCTGCTAACCCACCTGTATATGCACTTTCATCAAGGTTAACCTGCATATAGCTCTCCCTTGACCTGCTGCACTATGATCTGTCATCTGAGTCAGTTTCCATCAAGAACAACACCTGTATCATACCTCTAAGTGAGTTTCCATCAAGGACAACACCTATATCTTAATGCCAACATGGTCCCTGGAAGAAAACAGAAGGTTGTAGCCTTCTGTAGGCTAACACATACGTACTAGTAAATACATCAGCTAGTACAATAGCTAGGAGGTTGTATCTCCCCTCTAGGAGAAGCTGGAGAATGAGAGAAGGTTGTATCCTTCTATAGGTAGAAGCCTGCATATTGGTATAAGATTGCACCAATACAAAAATTGTAAAAATAAGTTTTCTATTAAAAGAAGATAGAGACAATTGCAGCAGGTGGTTTTCACCCACATTGGGTTTCCACCTTATATCTTGTGTTCATATGTGTGATTATCTGTTCTGTTTTTAATGCACCTAGTTATTATTTATCGGGTTCTGATGCATAGATTAAAGATCAACATATGATGAATTAACTAAGTTATAAGTTTGTAGAGTATACGCTAGTTGTCTTAAATAAAATTGCATACACACACAAGTTTCATTAACTGAAGTAGCGTATATGAATATGATTATGAAAATGAAATATTATTGACTTGATAATACTGATTCACCCCCCCCCTCCCCTCAGTATTATTTCCAACAATCTTCAAAGGTAAACATTGACTACTAAGCTTGCTATAAATAAGTATGCTTGTAAGTACGCCAAAAGCTAAGCATGTGTGAGAAAGTGCCTTCGACATTTAGAATCTCAGAAGAAGACTTCAACATTTAGAAAAACATCAATCGACCATGAAGTGACTGTGATAAATTTGGAGCGATAGTTCGTAAGATCACAGGGAGGCTCCAAAATTCAAGTGTAGGAAAAGTTTTGGAGGGTGTTTGTCACAACGACAACACTTGGTGACACATTAGAAGAACTTCAACTTCTCTCCTTAGGTCCATCTTTATGCATAGAGTTTAATCTTTCAAGAATTATTGATTCACCGTGTGGTCAACCTCAGCTTCCCAATTTATCCTGGTTACAATTATAGTCTCTCTTATCCCCTTTCTCATCTAAAACAATTTATAGGGCGTACCATATCTCATTTTTTTTATCCGGGAGAAGGATAATATATATTTTTTGAAGATGATCATAGTTTTAGTTCCATCTTTGATGTTGCTTTTTTGTCAATAGGCCTATCCAATACCCTGGTGGAGTCACTACAAAAACACAAGCATCACTTCACTGCCAACGATCATGTTCAATACCCCTTTGAAGTTTCTTGCTTCACCTCTCTACGCAGGAATCCTTTATCTTCTTTCACCCCTTTCTTTTATTTTCAATATTATCAGTAGCATTTTATTGGAGTTTATATCACCAAGGTGGAAGAGGGATCCTGAATTATTGAGAGAAAGAGAGGTTATTCCTTCAAATATTGTTATATACCTCTGATTTAATATGCTCGCTCTTAGTTTTCTCCTTCCCTTCTCTACTTGATTGGATCGACAAGAAAAATACCATTCAATTATCATATCGAGTCAAGGAACAGAGATCATGAAATAGATACGACATCAAGGTTCTACTTAGGTATTTCTATTTGAATGAAGCATATTTTTCATTCAGACATCATTGAATTTGATGATATATAGGCCCAAAAAAAGAAGAGTAAAACATATTAGCCAAGAGTTTCTCATTATCAGAATTTCCTTTTCAAAACTTTGCCACATTTTCTTTTGAGTCAGACAAGAACAGTTTTTGCACATGGTCTCTTATCAGAAAAAAAAAAAACCCAAAAGAAAAGACATGGAAAAATAAGAAAGGCAAAATAAAAAGAATAAAGAAAATGCAATACTTAAAAAGAAAATAAACATGCAAGATGAGAAGCAAGAGACAAAGAAAATACAAAACTAGATGTGGAGAAAAATGAAAGGTCAATATAATGCAAAAGAAAACTAAAATGCAACCAGGCCTACTCCTAATCTAACTGGCTAGAAGGTCAACATTAATTATATTGAAATTTCCAGTATAGCCAACGAAGCTACTCCCAACTTGCAAGAACAAAGATATGATAAATTAAGAACGATATAAAACAATGTGCGCAAATAAAGATGACAACTTGAATACCCTGCATAAGAAATTGAAGGTCTTTCCTATTAGCAGAAAGATGTGCCATACAACTAATTTTAACCAATCTGCAACCTTACCTTTCTGATCAGAACAACAATAATACAAACTTCAAAAGCTTCTTATGAATGTACCTTCGTTTGTATTATAATTCTTAGAAAACATGAAAGAGTGAAACTCATTATTAGAAACAGAGCTTTCTAAGTAAGATGTTTCTAACAAATCATAGATTCAATCATGGAATTCAAAAAGAGCCCTTTGAGAGCATTGAAATTCTTGGGAAAATGAACTCTCAATTAACTCAATCGAATTATAAAGAGAACCTTATGAAATAAAGTTTATTTGATCTTTCTCATGAGATTCTTCAAGATCATGAGAACCTAACATAACCATTAGCAAAGGTTGAAGTGTCTCAACTTCTTGATAAGTATCTAAACAGTGAGATGATAAACCATAAATATCAATTGGTTCAACAAGGTCAATTGATGTAAAAAAACTATCATCATATATAATAGTGGGAAAATGATTAGTTTCATGACATCTATTAGACACGGTATTATGATCAGATGGACCAATTAGGGCATAAGATTGTCTATTATAGAAAAATGAAGATGGATCGATTTAAGCAGTTTCATAAATGCCTTGAATAATAGAATCATCCTCTTCGCATGTTGGGTACAAAAAATAACTACCTTGTATTTGATTACAATCTAAACCAACATCATGAAAATAAGAAGAATTTAAAATGAATTCTAGTATAGAAAATACGAGAAACCATTCAGGATAAAATTGGTCACCATGTGTTAAATCGGGTTCAATCTTCATATCAACTGCAAAATTAATTTGTCAAAATAGGAATTTGATTCACCAACACTAAAGAGGATATCTTGTTCCAGAACAAAAATGCTTAGCATCACAATGTTCACAAGAAATACCACGAGTTGATCATTCACAAAATTATTTGACATATATGAATATTTCAACTAATGATAATCTTTATCATGATAATTAAAATGGTTGGCTTCATAGCTTTGTGCATCCATTAAAGGTGTGCATTCCAATCCTGGATTTGATACGATATATTTTCATGACGATGAGTCAACCAAATAAGAACTATCTATATGATCAGAAACTAGATCTTTAAAGTTAGGAAAATTATCTTGGAAATGATGAAAATATTTTAAGAAGAATTTTACACCCAGTGAAACAATGCAAAGAAAGAATTATGCGAGAAAATCAAGATCTCACATTGTTTAGGGATCTCTTCAGGATTGTGAGAATCTGACATAACAATCAATGAAATTTGAAGGGCCTCAACTCCTTGACAAATCCAATAACTTTCAAATGTTTAATAATTAAATTTCTATACCAGAGTCGGATTGCTAGTTGCATGTGGGAAACTACTATCAACTAAATAAAAAATATCACTATTATCATGATGGCAACTATCTACATCACTAGTTTTTTCATATCTTATAACTTCAACAAATAAATTAATCAATTCATAAGATTATTTTGATTGCATATATGAGGATATGTAAATAAGACAAGTTTTGTAGTAACCTGAATTAAAGAATTATTCTTATGTAGGATTGGAGGTTGTAAATAATGGAATGTATGCTCAATGAGTTTGTTGTTTTATTCTTCATCATATAAAACCTTACCATATTGTCTCAATTCAAGATCTTGATTATTAGATTCTGAACTTGAAGAGCAGGGCATATCTCCATCATGGGTTAATTCTTTGCATGCAACAAGACACAAGGGATGATAGGTTAAAGAAGAAGTTCCTATATGAAGATATTATTTAGAAATAAAAATATTTGTTGATGTGCCTAGGAAATCATCACCATGTACATCTATGGAATCATGGTCATCAAAATTATGGTTCCCCAAGGCTTGAGATTGATTAAATATTTTTGACCAACAAATTAAAAGTAAAAAATATTTGATGGAGTAGATGGTGGAACATGTTGATTAATAATATCAAGGTAAAAAGGGTCATGACATGTAGATAATAGAGGATGACAGGTGTCCCTTGAAGAAACAACAATTTTGATGATGTTAGATTCAAGTTTTCAGTTATGTAAATAAATTTGATTTGGGGGAATAAAGGGACCAGTCTTCACCTTAGGTTTCTTGCATTGATTAATACATTCCAAGTTTTCCCATATAAAATGTTGATCATGAAGATAAAATGTATATGGGATAAATGGATCATAAATTTTATTTTTGGATTACCCAACTTCAATGATAACACTAGAGAATACATTGTTTGGTGATGAAAAGGAAGGAGGACAAGGTGAAAAAGGGGAAGTAGGTTCCTCCTCTGGAATTTGAGGTGTCTCATGATTAATAAAATTTGGGAGAGCATAATTAACTAGGGATTTAGATTCATATATTTTCAAGGATATTTGAGAAAGATGTCGAAAGTTCTCCTTTGAAGAAATCCCAATCCATATCTTCTTTAGGGAACTCATAGCATAGGTGAATAAATCTATTAGAAAAATCCTCAATTTATTCATCTGGACTAATTCTAAGTTGATTAAGTCTCTTATAAACATTTTGGTAACTATACATTCCAAAGGCTTGATGAAGCTCCTTGAAGAGTTGTTCAAATGAGTGAAAGTAAGCAGATGGTAAGGTATGACACCATAGTTTAACTTCACCTTCAAGTGCGAGGGTGAATAATTACAAGCAACATATTCAAAAATTACTTCATTAAGATCACAAAACTTAATAAATTGAGATGTATTTTAAGCTATGGATGTTCCACCCTCGACATATGTTGATGGTGCTAGACTTGCCAACATGTCAAGGGATCTCCCTGGTAAGAAGTTCCAATTAGACCTTAGCCCATTTGGTGTAAGATTCCTAGCAGTGGGTCGTATGATATCAACTTGACCGCAGTTTTGTACAAAGGCAAGTAAAATGTCCCTATTGGTAGCAAGGGTGTGATAGTTGCGGCGAGTCTAGGAAGGTGCATGAACGGTTCTAAAAAATGGAAAGTGGGGTGAGTACGCCCCTTGGAAAACTGTAATAGTACGTGGCTTGGAAGGGAACACACGAGTGAAGATGCATCACCAACCGGAAATCAAGATAGGGAGAAATACAAAGTTATGGTTCAACCAATCACCACATTTCAGTAAGATCCATACATACTTATACATAATAGTCCATACATGCATGTGTAAGCAAACAAATACATATATCATTTAGAGTAAGCAAGATAGATGGAATAAAATATGACATATGCATAAAACATGATGTCTCTGTTATATTAAGAAGTCTAATTTCCAATCATATAATACATCCATGTATAACCACTAGTTCCAACAATGGAATGTTACGGCCACAACCACTTGCTCCTCAAAAGAGATATACTAGATATGCACAATGGAGAAGCCAAGGCTCATTGAAATAATGTCCAAGCTCTCTCTAAGATAGTCATATCGGAAGATTGGCTGACCAAAAGCCTTTACAATGAGTTATGAGGGACTGTTTATAACAAAGGGTGGGGTGGCCTTTGACATTACCCCTTGTGACAGCTCATCTACCATCGTGACTCTTCATCTACTCTATGACCATTACATCCAACTATCGAAACTTGAAATTCCACTTGACAAGACATTACATACAATATGCACATGTACCCATGTGAGACAAAATGGCTTGAGCAAGCCATGCAAGACATCACTAACACTTGGCTGTTGTGGTGAGACCAACTCTTTGACATCCTTCTAATGGTTGATGGTAGGGAACTAATGCCAAGCTTGGTCATCCGTGATGGTGGCCATGTGCTCAATGGTAACATATTGCTGAAGCGAACTCTTGCCTCTGTTGCATCTGAGTGCACTGATATGGTTCCTCCATCCAAACCATATGATAGAATGTGCATGGTCATCCTGGGTGTGACCGGATAGACAACATGTTGATGCATAGTGTCCGCAATGATCTCCAAGAATTTGTTGGTGGCCGTGCACATCAACTTGTCAAAATACATGTTCATCTCCAGTTGGACTTGCTTCTTGTCTTCGCCTCGGTGAGTGTGCGAAATGGGTGGGATTGCATGTGTATGCACAATGACATGCATGTTGCTAAATTCCCTTTCATGTGATCAACAACACTAATCACCTTGTCTGGTTCATGCCAGCTACTGGGATGGATCCATAACTTGTACAGGCACAATTTCAACCATCTATACATGTTGTGCCCCCTGTTGTACCTATTCCTGTTGCAACTCAGTCTCTCATCTATGCAGCTCATGTTCTTCCTTGAGTTGCTACTTTAGAACATGAAACTCTTTCTCTGTTCTGTTCTCTACCTTTGCGCGATCTTCATGTCGCGTCGTCGCCTCATAGCCTCACTCTCCAAAGTTTCTTTCATCACAAATGGATTTGCTTGAGCTTGCAACTTTGTTCCACCTCTATGTTGTCAACAACCTTCCTCTTGCATTTTTTGCATGTAGGTGTGATGCCTTATGTTGTTGCTGATGGTGTTTCTCATTGTGATATTACTGCCATACCATCTTGATGTCCTTGTCTAAGAACAACTTGATGTCTTCATAGGTAGGAAGCTCAAAGACACTTGCTTGGCTGCAAACCCCAGTGTGATCTCAACAATGTCCTTTGAATTTGCTCTCCTGAAGGCCATTGCACTTATGTTGCTGAGAGACAGACGAACATTTTTTATGCTTGGATACAAAACAAAAATCATGGAAAGCAATTGTTAGTTGAAAACCAAAAAAAACTTGAGGACTGACTTGCAACATACCTGTGTGATTGATCGTGAAGGTTGTGTAATTTTCGCCAAGAAGTTAGGAGACTAACTCCCAAAGATGCTCAAGAGATAGTCCAAGCTTTCAAGAGGCTAATTGACTATTGTAACTGTGCAATGCACAATCCAGGTTGTCAGGAGCCTAATTGACTCCCGGACCTTGCGCAATACACAGTCTAGCCTAGCCTATTGATGACTGAAACTGCATAATGTGCAATTTCAGTTAGCAATGACATGGAACCAGAAAAAAGCATTGCATAGATTCTGGGGCCAATAAGACACTACCTCGAAGGCTTGCAAAATTTATGGAGGGAAGACAAAGACTTTACTTCAGGAAATGCATAATGCTAGCCGAGCAAGGCACGGTCCGGGCCAAGGTAGCCTAGGCTAGCTGACAGGTGACTGAAAACACGAGAAGTCTGAATGCATGATGAAATGAGTGAAAACAAAAGTGAATGATCATACATGCAAACAACAAGTGCGGGATTTAGAAAACGAGAAAAAATGCATGTGTGTGAAGTGAGTCATCGGAATAGTGGTTGTTCATACAAAAATAGTGTCATGCATGCAACAACGGTGGGACGTGAATGAAAAATTGAAATGGTATTTCTACAAGCTAATAGACATAAAAATGATAGCAAACACTCATTGAAATCAAGCTGACATCACTCACATGAAGCAAAACACAAAAATCGACAGCACAATGCGAGACATCAAAAACAAGCTTACCCCGAAATAGCTAATTTGAATGTGCCAACGAATCCTAGATGCAATGTGGGATGTCAGAGTTGAAAGGTCGATGTGAGGAATGAGATATACAACATTTGGTTGATGAGTTTTGATAAAATCAAGGTTGACGCACATGTCACAAATATAGGGAAAACGACACTTGGCGAGAGGTTTCGTAACCTCCAATTGCTAAAAATAGATCCCTTAATCAAGGGATGCCTTTGCATGCTACCTTGGTAGAAGTAGTCCATGCATGCATATTAGGCGTTCTCGGTCCCGAAGGGAACTGGTCAACCTGAAGGCACATGCATTAGTCTGCGAGCCTAGGATGAAAATCTGCACAGTTTATGGGATGAACAATGTTGGTTTTCCTAAAGGGATTGCACAATTTCTAGGTGGAATAGGTGATTGTCTCCCAGGATTGCACAATTTCTAGGCTGAGCAGCTATCTTGGGTTAGACCTCACAATTTTCTCAAGGAATCCTGTCTGACTATATTGCGCAATTTATGAGCCCAGCAGGTTGTTCTAGGTCAGACCTCACAATTTTATCAAGGAATCTTGTCTAACTTTATTGCACAATTTTTTAGCGCAATAGGCTACCTAGCTAGGTTTGTGCAATTTATGCTAGCTATTGGGCTAGATTTCCCAGAGGGATTGCACAATTTTTGGGAGCAGCAGGTGACTACTGCCCAGAATTGTACAATTTTTGGGTTGAGCAGTTGTCCAAGGATGAATTGCACAATTTTTGAGAGGAATACTATGAAGAGGAATTGGACAATTCTGAAGCCTGACTGGTTATCCAGCTGGGTTTAGCAATTTCTGGAGGGAAGGCTAGTTCCCATCCAGAATTGTGCAATTCCCAGAGGGAGCTACTCAACCAGAAACTGACACTAAGTCTAGAAAGTAGCTTGTGAAGGGGGTGGAACAAACTTGCATCGACAGGATAACAAGACTCTATGAAACAGCTAAAGCTAATGTGCTTGACAGTGCAAGACATTTCACTGAGGATGGTCAGTAGGGAGGCTCTGAAAGGAAGCTAAGGCAAAATTTTGGAGGGTGGTTATAGCCGCTACAACACTTGGTGACAAACTGGTAGAACTCCAGCTCTCTGAATGGACCTTGTTTATGAAAAGCAAGTCTAACGCCTCCGGAAGTATTGTTCAGTTCTCTGATCGTCTTGGTTTCCACACTTGCTTGATTGTAAGATGTAGCATTTGCTAAGCCCTTGGTCAACCGAAACACATTCCAAGCCAAGCCAACATAGTTTTTTAGCTTGGGGATGAGGGGTATATTAATGCACAAGCAGAGTATTCGTCATAGATTTAGTTTCATCTCTGGTGTTTCTCTGCTGCTAGTAGCCTTGGACAGTTCCCGATGGAGTCATGCAGGAACACAATCATCGCTCTACTACCAAGGAGCCTGGTCAATACCCAGGTGAAGTTACTTGCATCACCTCTCTTCATAGGAAGCCTTTCTCTTCTTTTGCCTTATTAATTTTTCATTTTACTTGCATCACCTCTTCGCATAGGAAGCCTTTCTCTTCTTTTGCCTTATTCATTTTTCTTTTTTTTTCTGAAATTTTTCACCTTTTCATTTTTTCATTTTTCATTTTTATAACTGTGCATAGCACTTATTTATTTCAAAGGTAGAAGAGGGATCCTAACTTATTGAGATCATAAGAGGTTTTTCCTTCAAAGAAGTATTTTATTATATACCTCTAGCGTGCTTGTTAAGGTTTTCCCCCTCACCTTAATCTACTTTGACTGAGCTACCAAAAGCTAAGCCAAAAACAACCGACTAGAGTAGGTGACACTAGTTAGCATGCAAGCATTGTGTTTTCACCAAGGTTCACTTCAAACAATATGTATTTTCCATCGATGTATCATGGACTAAAAATAACAAGTTCTTCATATAGAGGCAAGATGAAAGATAAACAAGTAGTGATAGCTACACAAGGCCTTTTGTACTTTACCCATCTTGTTTCAAGAGTCATGCATGGTTTCATGCCAAACTAACCTACGAACCAAAACAAGAAAAAAAACAAAAACAAAGTGAAAGTAGAAGTAAATTCGAAAGAAAAGTGATTAAAAAAACAAACAAGCAGACACACAAACATGCAAATCAAGAAAGAAAACAAGCATGCAAGAAAACAAAATGAAAGCAAACACTACTCCTACTCCTAAGCTAATGGTGCATGAGCTTGATCACATGAATTGATACTTCCAATGCAGCCACCGACACATTGGTGTACCCATGAGGGTGAAGGCTTGGTCTACGAGAAAATCGGTTGTGCGAACTAGTAAACAAGAAAGATATAACAATGAAGACAAACAAACTTCAAGCTTAAATGTGTCCACAGAACATAAGTGAGTGCAAGTACATGAAATGTAGTCCGTGGACTTATCCCAGCATTATACGACACTGCATGCTACTATGAAGCATATGCATATGGTTAACTGTGTCATGCAAGAAAACAAAAGAAACAAAGACAACTTGTGTTGTGCATGTGTGCTTGCAATGTAATATTCCTCCAATGCATGAGCGATGGGATCATGCAGTTTGAGCGGAGGAATTATGATCTATGTGTGATATTGATCTTCAATGCATATAGATGAGTGATGAGGAGCCTCAGGTGATTGAACAATTTCCTGATCAGAAGTGAAAACAACCTCAGGACATCTTGGGCCTGACATAACCATCAGCTTGGGCTGAAGTGCCTCGACAGCCTGGGGTGTTTCGACTTCATCTTTAGATAGATCATCATAAATAGGTGGCTTCAAAAAATCAAATGCAGTAGAATCATCATCATGATTGAATACGAGAGTAAATAGATCACAACAGCTACGATAAAAAAATTCATTGATTTCATCGACATCCTCATGATCTAATAAATCAAATAGAGGGGTAGATGAGAAATGAATAAATTTATCCTCTGTGTTTCTGGAAAAGGTAGATGAAAGATCAAGTGGATTTTCAATGAATAATTATCCTCTCCATTGTTAGATAATGGACAAACTTCTGAGATTTCCTGCGAGTGATCAACAAGGGGTGCATCAATAGATGAAGATACACATCCAAAATCATGGATGGAAGGTTCACCAAAGATGTAAGGAAAGAACGAAGGGGGCTCGGAAATAAGGGAGTCATCCTTCATCAAGTGTTGATGCTCAAGTTCCCAGTCATACTCTTCATGAATGACAATGCATGTTGGTTGTGCAACACCAACTTCGTTGGTGGATTGATCCTCGTTCACAACAATTGTAGAGTTCGGAATGGAAGAACACAAGGCAGTATCATCTGGAGGATCATCCGAGTACGAAGACAAAGGTTGTGGTATAGAATGCATATGACAACTCGATGGACACACAACTAAATCTACACAAAAATTAAGCAAAGTGATGTTGGAAGGATGTGATAGTTGAAATGATGTGTGTACCTAATCTCCCACATCACTTTGCAGTGGTGGTGTTGTTTGATGAGGGGATGGTGGGAAGTCACTTGTCACAGTGATCATATCCATCTGTGATTGAGCAACTCCATCACTGAAGTATGATGAGTGAAGCTTGGGCTCATATTTATTCTTGGTATTGACATATTTGATAAGGCAATACTCGAATATGTCAATGAGATATTGGAACTTCATCTGGCTCTTTAGAGCTTGAAGCTGCAAAACATGGAAGCGCTGCCAAAAATTCATCAAGCGATTCATGTGGAGTCTTCTGTTGTTGTAATAGTTTTTGGTCAATATGTTCTGAATCAAAATGATGGAAAGTATCTTCAATAATATCACAGAAGTGCTCAAGTGAGTGCATGTTGTCAGCTAGTAGGTTGCACAACCACTGATGTGGGAATTTGTGAAGTGTGTATGCAAGCACCATACTGTTCTGTTCGTCAAAACATCCATATTCCTCATCAAGCATGGAAAGGAAGTCATGTAAGAACACAATCCAGACCACTTCACCTTCACCATCATAATTGTATGTAGATAAGAGATCAAAAAACTCCCTCGTGATGTGGACAGGTTCGGCATGCAAGAAACATCACAGAGGGTTGAGAGTGAAAGACTCCATGATATATGAGCAAAGGTTCAAAATAGGATGAGAGGACACAACTTGTCATCTCGACATCCTTCTAGCACCATAAATGTTGAAAGTGCTGGACACACCCACGTGTCAGGGGATCTTCCCAGTAAGAAGTCTCAATAAGACGGTGTAGGAGTCCCAACAGTGGTTCGTACGGTATCACCTTGACCATGGTTTCTCACAGAGGCAAGTAAGATTTCCATGTTGGTAGCAAGGGTGTGACAACTACGGTGAGTCTAGGAAGGTGCATGAACGGTTCCAACACACAAAAAGTGGGGTGAGTGCACCCCTTGGAAACCTATAATAATATACGGCTTGGGAGGGAACACATGAGCGCAGATGCATCACCAAATGGAAAGCAAGATAGTTAGAAATCCAAAGTGATGGTTAAACCAATCAACACATTTCAGTAAGATTTAGACATACTTATATAAAATAACCCATACATGCATGCATAGGAAAACATATATATATATATATATATATATATATATATATATATATATATATATATATATATATATATATATATATATATATATATATCATTTAGACTAAACAAGATAGCTGGAGTACAATATGACATATGCATGAAACATGTTCTCTCTATTATATTAATAAGTGTATGTTCTAGTCATACAATACATCCATGTCCAACCACTAGTTCCGACAACAAAACATTACAACCACAACTGCCTGCTCCTCCAAAGAGATATACTAGCTTTGCATAGTAGAGAAGACAAGGCTCGTTACAATATTGTCCAAGCTCTCTCTAAGATAGTCCTATCAGAAGATTGGCTAACCAAAAGCCTCTACAATGAGTTATGTGGGACTATTTATAGAAAAGGGCGAGGTGGGCCTTGAATTTCCCCTTGTGACAGTTCATCTACCCTCATGACTCTTCATCTACTCTATTACTGTTACATCCAACCATTGACACTTGAAATTCCACTTGACAAGACATTACATACAATATGTACATATACCCATGTGAGGAAAAATTGCTTGACCAAGCCATGCAAGACATCACTAACACTTGAACCATTGTAGTGAGACCAACTCTTTGACATCCTTTTGATGGTTGATGGTGGCGAACTGATGCCAAGCTTGGTCTTCCATGATGGTATCTGTGCGCTCAATGGTGACATCTTGCTGAAGTGAACTCTTTCCTGCATTTCATTCGGGTACACTGGTGTGGATCCTTCATCCAACTCATATGATAACATGTGCATAGTCATCCTGGGTGTGACTGGACCAAAAACATGTTGATGCATAGTGTCTGCACTAATCTCCAAGCATGTGTTGGTGGTCATGCACATCAACTTGTCAAAATAAATGTTCGGCTCCAGTTGGACTTTCTTCTTATCTTTGCCTTAGTGAGTGTGCCAAATGGGTGGGCTCACATACGTGTGCACAATGACATGCATGTTGCTAAATTCCCTTCCATGTGATCAATAACACTCCTCACCTTGTATGCTCCATGCCAACTGCTAGGATGGATCCATAACTTGTACGAGTGTACTTTCATCCATTTGTGCATGTTGTGCCCCTTGTTGTACCTTTTCCTGCTGCAACTCAGTCTCTCATTTATGCAGCTCCTCTTCTTCCTTGAGTTTTTGCTTCAACACATGCAACTCCTTATCTGTTCCATTCGCTGCCTTTGAGCAATCTTCATGTCATGTTGTCACCTCATAGCCTCAGTCTCCAAAGTTTCTTTCATAATAAGTGGATCTACTTGAGCTTGCAACTTTGTTCCACCTCTGTGTTTTCAACAACCTTCCTCTTGCATTCATTGCATGCAGGTGTGTTGCCTTCTACTGTTGTTGATGGTCCTACTTGTTGTGATGCTACTACCATATCATCTTGATGTCCTTGTCTATGAACAACTTTATGTCTTCATAGGTAGGAAATCTCATAGACACTTGCTTGGCTAAAAACCCATTGTGCTCTCAACAATGTCCTTTGACTCTGATCTCCTGAAGGCCATTGTACTTGTGTTACTGAGAGATAGATGAACACCTGTGATTCCTGGATACATAGCAACACTCATGGAAAGAAATGTTTTAGTTGCAAACCAAAATAAACTTGAGGACTAACTTGCGACATACCTGTGCGATTGATCGTGAAGGTTGCGCAATTTCCGCTGGGAGGTCGGGAGAATGACTACCAAAAATGCACAAGGCATAGTCCGGGCAATCAAGAGGCTAACTAAATGTTGCAACTATGCGATGCATATTTCAAGCTTTTACAAGGCTGATTAACTGCTGGAACTACACAATGAACAGTCCAATCTAGCCTGCTAAGGACTGAAACTGCGAAATGTGCAATTTCAGTCAGTAGTGACATGCAACCAGCAAACTACATTATGTAGTTTTTGGGGCCAACAATACATTGCCTCCAAGAATTTCTCAATGAAAGACTAGAGTTCAGTGTTGGGCTAGACTTGCACAATTTTTGGAGGGAAGGCAGAGCCTTCGTTTTTGGAAATGCGTAGTGCTAGCTGGGCAAGGCACTGTCAGGGCGCCTAGGCCGAACGACAGGCGAATAAAAACATGAGAAGTTTGAATGCATGATGAGATGATTTCAAACAATATTCAATGATCATAAATGCAAATATCAAGTGAAAGATTCAGAAAATGGGAAAGCATGCATGTGTGTAAAGCGAGTCGCCACAATGACAACCATTCGTGCAAAGATAATGTCATGTATGCGACAACGGTGAGATGCCAATGAAAACTAAAATGGTGCTTATACAAGCTAACATAAATCAAAATGACAACAAGCGCTCACTAAAATCAAGTAGATAGCACTCACACAAAGTGAAACACAAAAAATGACGGAAACACAGCGCGAGACATGAAAAATGAGCTTACCTCGAAAAAACTGAGATGAATGTGCTGACGACTCCTAGAAGCAATGTGGGATGTCACAGATGCAAGTTCAGTGTGAGGAATGATCTCTATAGCATTCGGTTGATGAGTTTTGATAAAATCAAGGTTGTGATGCACATGCCACAAATCTAGGAAAAGAAACACTTGGCGGGAGGTTTCTGAAATGATCCTTGCATGTAACCTCCAAGTGCTAAAAATAGATCCATGAATCAAGGAATGCCTATGCATGCTACCTTGGGAGAAGCATTCCATGCATGCAAATCATTTTTTCTCAGTCCTGGAGGGAATCAGTCAACTTGAAGACACATGCATCGGTCTGCGAGCCTGGGATGAAAATCTATGCAGTTTCTAGGCTGAGCAAAGATGCTCTTCCTAGAGGAATTGCAAAATTTCTGGGAGGAATAGGTGATTGTCTCCCAGGATTGCACAATTTCTGGAGGGAAGGTTGGTTCCCCTCTAGAATTGCACAATTCCCAAAGGGAGTTGCTCAACCAGCAACTGACACTAAGTTCGGAAAGCAGACTGTGAAGGGGGTGGAACAAACTTACATGCAAAAGCTGAGAAGACTCTATGAAATAGCTTAAGATGATGTGCTTACTAGTGCAAGACATTATTTTGAAGATGGTCAGTAGGGAGGCTCCAAAATGAAGTTAAGGAAAAATTTGGGAGGGTGGCTGTAGCTGCTACAACAACATCAAACTTTAATTGAGACAAGTTGTAAAAAAGTTCCATACGGAATGTGAGATTTTTCTACTAGAAAAACATCCTAGGATTATGATTTGGGAATGAGATATTCAAATGTAGACTCAACTAGCACAACTTGTCATTTGGCCCTCCTTCTAGTGCCAATTGTTAATGGTGCTGGAAATTTGTCAACCAAGGGGGTCTCCCTAGTATGAAGACCCAATTAGATCTCCAACCATTTGGAGTAGGAGCCCCAATTGGAAAATAAGGTCGGTTTCCATTATTCTTAGGAATTTTCCTTGAATAAAATTACCAACACAAGATATTATACAAACAATGTTTTAATCAAGTGAGTAAATTGACACTGGGAGGCATACGATTGAAAATCATATATGGTACTTTCATGGAAGGGAAAAGAGAGAGTAAGCCTCTAGAATAAAAGTAATAATACTATCTTAAAAGAGACACACAAGAGAATGGAAGGAACCATTAGTTATCTTGAAAAGTAGTTCACAAGATAACAAAAATCATAAAATAAAGTAACAATGCACATTCAATAAGATGCATACCAAAGCCAATGAAATAGTTCATTTTAATTAGTATGTGTTAACATAAACATATACTGCAAACAATGAAAGAATAATATCACAATCATTTGGGACATATGCATGAAAGTTTGATGGCTCCAAGAGCTTCATATATTAAGTGAAAGTCCCAAGATACACAATTACAATGCTACCACACTAGCTCCAATAGTGGAACGTTAAGTCACCACTTGCTCCTCTAAAGAAAGATCTTTTGTCCCATGCCAAACTAGAGAAGCCATAATGAAAATTCCAAAGTCCTTTTGTTTAATATATGAGGATGTATTTATAACAAATGGGGTGACTCTCTTCCTCCCATGTGACTCTTGACCTCTCTCATGAATCTTGAGCTCCTACTATGATTTTTCAAATTCCTATGTGACCTTTAAGCTTCTTCATGACTTTAGAACTTTGTAGTTACTTTTCACATTCCATGTGGGACCCTTGCGCTTCCACACATTTTACATTTTCTTATCTTTTGTAATTACATAATTACATTCCACATGCGATGTGGCAAAATACATTAACATATATGACTTTATAATGACACTTTGAGAAGCCATGACTCAGCAATGGTGACATAATACTTCATTTCATCAATGCCAATCTCTTCTCCTTACTTCTATGACTTTGACACTTAATGATGGATAATTTCTTGTTCTTTGTCTTCAGCCTCCAATGGGTCTTAGGTGAGTGTTCAAAACTTCCAAGTCAGCATGAGTTGTCATGTCTTTTCCTTGGTCCAAAATTATTTCATGTCCTTCATGATGGTTCTTTAGTTTTATCCTTCTTTGCATGTGCTCTCTTCTAACCTCTCCTTGATGAAATTCTTGGGGATCACCTTAAAATTTTGAAATGATAACACCTGTAGATGAATTCTACTCTTGGAAAGCCAACATCAATATGGATACCACCTATTCTACCTTTTCTTACTCATGGAAGATGTTGATTTTGATGAGGCAACAAGCAAGGGTTTTGAGACTAGGGGGATGAGAATTGCATAGTTTACAGCTATAAGGGCCCACGTATGGCATAATATCCTCTCAAACTATGAAATGTGAAATTAGGGAATATTTTCAAGGTCCTACGTGGTGTGAAGTCCATGAGACAAGGTGATGGGCTGGCTGACTCAAAATGCACAGTGCACAGTGCTCAAGGAAGAGGAGGCAAAGATTACACATTTGAGCATCATGAGGACTAAGGAATGACCCTAGTTTCCATTGGAACTATGTAATGCACAGTACGATGTAGTATGAGAATAGGTGCATTGTAATGGGGGGTTTCAGTCAACAAGAGGGACATGACTAGCCACTATAATTGTGCAATGCGTAATAATTCAAGAATAGGCTCTATGAATTGCATAGTTGAGGGTCTTAGTGACCTATAGGTGGCATATTATTTAATATAATTGTACAATTCATAGTAGGAGGCCCACCATATGAAGGGATTTGTGTGTTCTAGTGAGTTAGGGAGACAAGGAGACAAGGTTGCATAGTACAACTGCATAATGCATAGTGATTGAGGAAGAGGTTCAGAAGACTGCACAACTAGGCATGCTAATGAATCGGGGACGGCCCATTATCCACTACAACTACGCAATGCACAATCCAAGGTAGGAGATATCATGAAATATGCATTTGGAAAGGATAATTAACTAGATTGATGATACAAACTCTAGGGTTTCTCAATGTGCATGTGCAGGAGGTTGCACTTAGGATGAGAAAAGTAAACAGGCTCAAGAGGGAAGGATTTCATCACTAATAATTAGGAGTATATAGATTAATCATCACTTATATTGAAGATAGGTATGCTTATGAGTTATGCAAGATATGACGACAAGGATGAACTCTAAAATTGGTTGTGTTGGATCAATGGAACAAGGCAGAAAATATCATGTAAACAAGTTCCAAAACCAAATCACACATGTGTATAGAATAAAAAAAAATCCAATAGAATGCGCCGTACTCAAAATCCACATGCATGCCTAGGAATTATATAAAAGCGACATGTATTTCTAAGTGTGACATCTGAAACATAGCTTTTCAACACTTAGAAAACAAGTTACAATACAAGACTTGTCGACTGTAACCAGAAAGTGTGCTAAGCTATGGGAGAGTGTCTAGCACATTTTATTATGATATATATTATCAAATGATATATAAGAGTTTGTTATAGTTTCCTTTAGTGGTGTGCTAAGGTGAAACATATCGAATAGCACAAACAGTTAAAATCGAAACTTGTGACAGTAAGAAAAAGTGAAAATGACACTTGAAAAACCTAAAGAAAATGAAGAAGACACATTCTAACATGAAGATAAAGAAAAGTGACATTTGTGAAAGTGAAAGAAAGCAAAAATGACAGTCGCAAGAGTGAAAGTGACACTTATGAAAACCAAAGTCTGCAAAAGTGATACTTTAGAAAACTCACTGGGAAGATACAATTTCTACTATGGGTGAGAGAGACTATCGAATAATATCATGCATTGAATGTTAGCATGGATTGTGCTAGTTTCAGTCTTTGAAACCTTCCACCAGTGATCAAATATGCTCTTACAAAGTGGTCTTAGGGTGTGTCATTTTAGTGAGTTTTCAAGTAAAATTTGGTCACTAGGTATTAGGTCTAGGATTTGTTTTCACTTCTTTCAAAGTTGTCCAAATTTTGGTCCATGTCACCATTCAAATGAGTGTACCATCATTCAAAGAGTTTTCATCATCATTTCAGGTTCCAATGGGTCATTTTACACCTTGTTCATGTTTCAATTGTGCTTGGGTAAGACTCATTTCCCTCTCCTAGGGTTTTGAAGGTAATTTCTCTTGTATGGTCAAATCATCAACAAAACTTGCATATTGATGCTCATACACCTTCCCCTATCCTTAATGTACCTTATTAAAGACTTCCCATAACTGATATCCTTCAAATTCCTCATTTTCCCACAAACCCTAGCTTCTTGCCACAATTTGACAATTTTCTAGACTAGGCCTGTGTTTTTACCCTTTGGAATTCTTCCCCTCACTCAATGTTTGAAATTTCACGTTCCCATACTTCCTAACATCCCTCCCTACTTCCAAACAATTTCTCAAGAATTTAGAAGCCCCTTATCCCCTTCATTTCACTTTATTTCGACAAATCCCCTGTTCCACACATTGGGATAGGTTTTACTCAAATGATGTTTCTGAGCAAGAAAAAATGAATTTGGAAACTATGAGAGAGGTTTTTTTCCACACTAGTCCAAGGAAAAAAACCTCCTTCACTTTTTATGTAGGCGTCATGGTTTTAGAGAAATGTCAAAAATACAGTTGCCTCAGGAGAGTTGCTGCACCTATGGAGTGACCTTGGGAAAATTAGGATTTCTCCTAGCTTGGTTGGTCAAATGACTTTTGTGATGAGTCAAATGATAACTAGACACAAATAGATTTCCAATTAGCTATCATGATCTTAATTGGGAGTTGATGAAGACCTTTAAAGGTTGACTTCAACAACAATTTGCATTTAGGAAGCCTCATTTTGCACATTTTGACCAGTCTTGGGAGATTGGAATTTTGAAAGGGAAAATGACCTCCAAATTGGAAAATTCAAGATTTTCTGGAAATTATACTCCATAATATTTCCCACTAGCTATCCCGTGCCCAATTTGGACACTGATAAGGCCTCCAAAATCAGTATTTAAAAAGGCGTTGCGCACCTCTTACAAGACCCAGAATTGCCTCAAAACAACTCAAAACTTCCTAAAAGGCAAATTGATGCCTATTCCAAGAACGTATATCACTCCTCCTTGCTCAGGAAAGTTATGCTTGGTGGCTTGGATGTGTTTGGTTTCCTTTAGAGAAAACCCTAGCTAAATGGTTAACACAAACCCTAGCTAGTTGCTAAAATCATCTCTTGCAAGTTATTGAAGGTCATTTGCTCTTATTTCTCACTCCATTCATATTGAGTTTATCAAATCCCATTACCCCTCCCTAAATCATCCAAATTCACTCCCCAAACTCCACTCCCATTCAACAAACCCTAGCCCTATACCCTATTCCCAAATCCTAACTCCCACATCCTACTCCTTGATTACATCCACTTCACTATCAAACCCCTCATCTCACATTCATAACACGATTCACTTCCCCCATTTCCCAAAATAAACCCTTCCTCCTAGCATTTACTTACTTATACACACTGCTTATCTCATGTTTTAAAATCTCTTCATACTCATATGTTTTCACCACAAACTTCATCACCCATCATATTACCAAAAGCATGGAGAGAGATTCAAATTATGAGAGGGAAGAGGAAACTCTGAGTGATTCTTCCAGAGAAGCTCATGTGCCAAGAAATCCACACAAATGGGGAAAGATCATCCAGGAGGAGCCCACCACTCTTACAAAATTTCTTGCTTGCCGTCTTGTTGTAGCTAGCTTTAAACACAAGTCTCATTATCAGTTTTATGAAATGGTAGAGAGGGTAAAGTTTCATCATGAGCTTGCCAGATTGTTTGTAACTCATATACATAATAGCCAAGTGAACCTTGCTGGTGTCGCCTTCACCTTGTCACCTACCACCATCTCAAAAGCAACAGGCATTCGAAATGTTGGTGAACAATGGAACAAAGGACAGTATGTTGACATTATGATGAAGAGGCTTAAGGCTAAGCTAAAGAGAGCTTTGAGGAGCAGAAAAGAGAAATATAAACTCAAGATCTTGTCTGAAGCATCATTGTATCATCAAAGCACTTAACAAGGGTCAATAATGCCAAATTTCAAGAAATTTGGAGAAATTTTTGTCAATTTTGAAAAATTTAATGTAAAAAACAAGTTTTTTCAGCGAGTGTTGTTGCACTTTTTTTGGGGACACTTTCTTGCAAAAAAGTTTATATTTTTGGAATCAGCATGGAAAAATATGGAAGCTCAGAAATGGTTGAGAATTTTGTACAAGCTCTAGATCTCCAAAAGGGAAAAAAACACCCAAAAAGTGCCCTCTTTGCCACTTTTTTTCCACACAGGAAGCCGTCTTGGGAGAATCAATTTTTGGAGGGGCAAATGAACTCCAAATTCAGAAATTCAAGTTGTTTCAGAAAGTAGACTCATCAATATTTCCAACGAACTATCCTACATATAATTTGGACTCCAAGAAGCCTTCCAAAACTGGCCTAGAAAAATCATTGCACATAGAATCAGTGGTGCTGCGCATAGGATTATTTTTGCCAATTTTGCCTTAATTTCCAGATTTCGCCTAGTTTTCTCTACAGTTGACTTTTTCTTTCTCTCTTGGTGAAATTAGCATGGTAAATGATGTAACTTGATGTAATTATGGATTTAAAACACTTAATATGGTAGATACATCAAGTCAAGGTGGTTTTGAGGTGAATGAATCAGTTTCCATGGTTTTAGAGGCAAGTTGTTCCACTGTGTATATTCCTGTTCCTAGTTTAGATATGGTTGAAACAGCCCCTTATTTCTTGTTTTTGACCCCTGATGGCTAGCATAGGTGGTTTTCATGTCTATATTATGTATTTTCTTCCTCATTTGTAAAGGTTGGACTTTGGCAGAAATGTTCTACTCATTGAACATTTGTATCAGCAGTTTGGCAAGGAATAAAACCAGGTTTCATAGCTATTTTTGTGGGATTCTTATGATAGTGATTTTATGTATTGTTTCTTATTTGTAATGAGTTTTTCTGATGTTTTATATGTATCCACATCTCTCTCTTCTAAACTAAGACAAAATACACTAATTTACAATGCTTTGTCTTGGGAATGCATTTGGTTTTCAACGTTTTCATTGTTTGAAGAGGATTCATAGCTTTTTTATGCCCTCCTCAACTCCTCAACTGTCTTAATCTACCATATTAATCCTTTTCTAGTACATAAACCATGGAAACTTTTAGGGGAAAATGTTCCCCCGTTTGGGGAAATTAAGGGGTTTTAAATTTTCAGTGGGCGAAAATTTTGTATCATGGTACATTTTTACAAATCACCTCAAATAACCCACCTTATTTTAAGGGAGAGGGTAAAAAAGGTAGCTTTAGCCCTTGAAATTTGGAGTTACAACCTTCCATTTGCCCTAATTTTCAAGAATAGGTTTTATTTAAGTGAATCCTATGAACCAAATACCATATTTGTAAAAGAGGTATGGTAAATTAATAAAAATTTCAATAAATGAGAGGTATGGTAAATAAATAAAACATTTTTTATATTTACTCCATAAGTCACCTTATATACATGCAAGAGTGTAAACAAATAAAAAAATAAGTAAAGTGGAGGTATGGTAAATAAATTAAACATCTTTTTATACTTACTCAAAAGATATGGTAAATAAACAAAAATATAAATAAACTAGACGTATGGTAAATAAATAAAACCTCTTTTTATATTTTGTCCATAAACCTCGTTCTATTTATGAAGGCTCAAAAAAGAGGTTTTATTTAAGTGAATCCTATGGGCCAAATACCATAGTAAAAGAGGTATGGTAAATTAATGAAAATATAAATAAACGAGAGGTATGGTAAACAAATAAAACATTTTTTTATATTTACTCCATAAGTCACCTTATATTTACGAACACTCAAAAAACTATGGGCAAAATACTATGCGACAAATACCATGGTGAAACCTATGGGCAAAATACTATGCGACAAATACCATGCGCTAAATTATTATTAATACCATAAAAAAAACATTATTAACCCTAATATTAGTATTAATAAAAATAAAAATGGCACATGGTATTGACCCATGGTATTCACCTGGAATGTAGTATTATGTAGTATATTTAAATGGGGGAATTAAACCAGCATAGATCCATCTTTACTCTGGATCTACTAACCCCTACTAACCCACGAGAGGTATCAAACTAGCATAGAGTGAAAAAATATTTGATCCCCAGTAAAAATGGATGTTGTAATTTAATGTATGTTAAACATTTTAGCTTGGTTAAAATAAAAAATAAAATAAAAATCAACTATTAATTTTATTAATT
>APFE030240447.1:330739-347118 GCA_000404065.3 Pinus taeda | reverse complement strand
CTTAGATCCATCTTAATTCTGGGTCTACCAAGTTCTCAGAGGGATAAATAGATTTCATCCCCCTAAGAGTGGTAGATGTGGAGTTAAGATGGATATAGGTTGGTTTTTATGATAATGAAGATATTAAATAGACTTAGGAAATTATATTGTAAAAACATCTTAAGGTGAATGGTTAAAGCATAGACATTGGACAAGTATATTTGTATACTTCTATTTTAAACTAAAACAAATCCACGGCTAAAAGGAATGGATTGATTGCACTAGTCATCCTTCTATAACTTTCCAACATAGGTTGGAGTAAACAGATTTTAATTTGGGCAATTTTTCTAACTGCAAACAGGAACATACTTGTGTATTGGCAGGGTGGTTACGAGGTCCCTAGAAGTGATGAATTTGAATTTTTCTTGGTTTTATATATAGTATTAGGTTTTTCTCATGCTTTTTATGAATGACATGGGTGAATTTTATCCTACACCCACTAGGTTATCAGGTCCCTAGAAGTGATGAATTTGAATTTTTCTTGGTTTTATATATAGTATTAGGTTTTTTCTCATGCTTTTTGTGAATGGCATGGGTGAATTTTATCCTACACCCACTAGGTTATCGATATGTAATTTCGGTAATTTTGATTTCAAAAGATGTTTTAAATAAATGCAATGATTTCATTTATGTATTCAATAAACACAATATTCTAATGGAATTTTGCATTTTTGGTTTACCTATACAGATCCCATGGAGAAGTATTAGTGGTGTGACATCAATTGTCCTCAAGCAGAGGCTTTAGTTTTACTCTTTTCTGGAAGAAAATACTTTCTTCCAACATTTTTGAGTTCCATGAAAATTTTGAAAGTCCTAATAGTATTCAATTATGGGTTCAAGAGAGACATAGTATTCAATTATGGGTTAAAGAGATCCACACTGAATGATCTATTGGCCTTATCTTCACTTAGTTTAAGACTATTCACTTGGAGAGGCTACATGTGCCCCCACTTCAAGAGCATAGTAAAGTAATGTAGAACTTAGAGAAGCTATCTTTAAGCTTTTAGTGAAGATTGGAAAAATGTTTGGGTTCAATAACACCTAGTCGAGCATTAAGCTTCCAATAATGTTAGATTTTAACCTAGAGCACTTTTGTGATTTGGAGGAGATGCCCCCTCGTATTTGTGACACATCTTCAGTTGTGAATTGGACTACTACTAACTGTCATTTCCTTTGAAATTTACCTGATGACTTGGGGAACCTCAACTCTTTAAGAATGTTAAGGAAGGAAAGAAAGTACATTATGCTAAGTTCTCTTATGCTTTTCAAGTTTTTCTTGGATATCTACAATGTTTCAAGTAGGAAAGTACATTCTCTTAATGAAAATTTGTCTTGATAGAAAGACCCAATTTCAAATTCTAATGCTTTCAAAAAACATTGTACAACTTTAATGTTTCTAAAAGGAAAGAATATTTTTTCAATTTAAATATCATGATCCCATATTCCAACTTATTTTTCAATAATCCATTAGGCTTTGTAGCTTTGAATAAATCCATGTCTTTTGATAAGATCCTCTTCCAAATTAGAACGCAGTTTCCTTTTGGAAATAACCACATACAATGTCTTGATTTTGTTATTGAGAAAATAGAGGTTGTGAAACAAGGACTTGATTCATTGATTATGTATCAATTATGGCTCTAGATGTAACAATGTCTTGATTTTGTTGCTTGAAAATAGAGGTTATGCTTTACTATTTCACAGAATTTCTTACAATCTTTCCATAAGTATTGATTTGTAATCTCAGTCACTGAGGGATGACTGTAATGATAAAGGTAATATTCCATGGTTTGAAGTTCCCCTCTTACTAAATATTTAAATATATCACCACAATTTAACTGTTAGTTAAAGGAATTGTATTTGATTTGTAAACAATTCATTGCTTGATTTATAGATTTTGATTTTTTCCCTTTTTTATTTTTTTCTCAGATTTGGTATGAGATATCTTCTCGGAACATTACAACTTTTCCAATAAGTGTGCTTTGAAACATTGTTGTTGCTTTTCCATGATGTTAATGCAAATAAGCACTGGAACTAGTGCCATTATTTAGATTAAGTGTCGAAATCTAGGTGGTGTTGTAATGATGGAGTGATTTTTTTCTAACTACTAAGGCCATATGCATTTTTATCTCTTATGTTTTCCTGAGATATTCAAACTCAGAATATGAATTGAAGTCTCGTTTCCACTGTAGATTGTAGTCAGTTTCTTGAACATAATATATAGTAGATTATATTTTACTAATCAACTGTGGATGTGATCCCTCGCAGGAAAGGAAATTCAAAGTGACTTTGATTTCACATTGATTTATCAAAACATCCACACAGGAAAGGAGATTCAAAGTGACACTGATTTCACACTGATTTGTCAAAATGGAGGCAAGAGAAAAGGAAACTTTGTATTCAACAATGCTCTTAATTTCATATGTACATGCATCAACATATTAGTAGAAAATATTGAAGGGTTTCCTAAGTAATATTTTCCATTCCACTACATTCTTTACATCTTGTAAATAAATAACTCGGAAGGATTCATTACACTACTTTTTATTCTTTATTATTCAGTAGCTAAGATTTTGATATTGAACTGGCTAATATTTTTCTTCCTTCTGTGAAATTGTGTGTTCTATAATGCTTCCTTTCCATTCACTATGTATAGCATATGAAGTGTGTCTAATGGAGTAGGAAGAATGGAAAGTCTTGTGATCCTTGAACTATGTTACAAGGCAGAAACCCAATGGGGTAGGGTAGGTGCATCCCCACAAAGGGGTCACAAATACCAAAGTTGGTAGTGGCTAGTGCCTTGAGCTAGAAAATTTCCTTTACCTTGTATTAACAATGAATCTGGAGAAGATTCTAATATTATCTTTATAAGATTTATATCAGTTAATATTGATGAATAAAATTTATGAGACATGAGCTAGGATGTCCTTGCAAGGTGGTTGTTGATTATTGGAAGCTATGATATTCATTATGTCAGGCCAGGTGGTCGCAGTCCCTTGATCATGAGCACGATTGTGATCAATATGGAAGACTTCATTGTCTAGATTGATTGTTTAGTAGTAATAGTTAGTGGGCTCATTCACAAAAGCTTCTATTTCACTAATACATTTTATAGAGTTGTTAGATTTAATTTCCAAAGGTTTTAATTACACTATAGAGTTGATTTCTGAGAGAGTTGTGATTCACAATGTTAAGTATAGCAGCTATGACACTTGAACGAAGACAAGCATAGTAGAGGTATCAGACTCTGTTATAAGCTTACCTGCATATTATAAGGGACTTGGTTGGCTTTTTTATAATTTTATAAACAATTTCCATGTCGTGGAAATGTGAAAAAAACAGTGATATTGCCACCATGTGGCTCTTGTCATATATGGTTTTATACTTTTTCAAAAAAATCTCTAAGAGTTCAAAAAGCTAAGATTCACTAGGACTTTACAAAGTTTTATTATTAGTGAAAGACTCGCCAAGATTTTATAATTGAGTAAAATATTCGCCATCCCTGGTGAGAGATTCACCAAAAAATTATATATACATATTATATTATTGATAAAATCGCCTTCCATTTTTCCTATATACCATGGAGATTCACCCATTTATTATACATATAAATTTAGTGGGGATTCTTAAAATTTTCTCTGACATAAACCCTTGTCTACCTTGCCCCACAGAACATGACTGTATCCCTGAGTTGATTTCCCAGACCCAATATGCCTTCTCCAATTGATCCAACAACCAAAATCTAAAATCAAACCGGAAACCCTAATCTACTATACCTAGCCTAAAATTAGCATTCATTTCAGTCATCTCAAGCCCTAGTTTCCATATTCTAATTGAGCTTGACAAGGAACGAGCCCTCTCTCGACCTGGTAGGGCTAGCTACCAGGTTAAGCGTGGTTTGATGTTACCCTATACCTGCCTTCCTTCAGCCTGAGGTAGATTTAGGCACTAACAGATTGCACAGTGCACTATCCCTATTATCGCACAAGCACTATTGGTAGGGGTTTCACAGGGTCTATGATTTGTGTAATTCCTATTATCAAGGACTATGCAATCATTATTACTATTGACCGTGCATGCTCTATTTCCAGAGGTTGCACAAGAATTTTTCTTAAGGACTGTGCAATGCATGTCTTTAGAGGTAATCATTCACTACTAGGATTTATAGAAAGAAGTGCATTTGTAAGTGCACCAAAAGCTAATCATGTGTGAGAAAGTGGCTTTGATATTTAGAATCTCAGAAGAAGACTTGAACACTCAGTAATTAATCAATTGACCATGAAGTGACTATGATCAAATTGCAATGAAAAATCATAATATCACAAGGAGGATCCAAAATTCAAGTGTAGGAAACCATTTGGAGGGTGTTATTCGCAGTGACAACAATGGGTATAATTTGGGATTGTGTAGATTCCAAATAGAACATAAAGGTAGCCTTTACAGGTTACACACGTGTTAAAACCAAATGAATATTTTGTGTTGAAGGCATAGGTGGGGTTAGAACTTGGATTATCAAAGTACCACATTGGGATTCCCAATATGAAATTAATAAGGTTGGATGTAGCCATCATGGAGATTTTAACAATTCATACAAAATAAGCAAGAAAAAGATTTCAGTAAAGACAAACTTATAAGTAGGATTCCATTCCCATGAGGGCATGGAAGAAATAATAATAATGGGCTTGATAGATGGCTGTGGGGATGGATCCTTAAATGAGGAAGAGCTAAAGGAAATAAATTGTTGGGGTGTTATAATGATATAATAATGGATGGACTAGTGGGTGTCACCATTGGTGAGGGATTGTATTACGTTCCAAGCAATGTGGAATATTTGAATATTATGGGATAAACATTAGTGAATGGTTTGATTCCCATCCATAGAACATACAACATTGTAAGGGTTGACTTGAGATTTAGTATTGTAGTATGTAATTTAATCAATTGTATTGATCATCCCTTTATGGGGGAGTATCATGATATGGAAATTGAGGAGGCCACCACCTTCGTTGTATATACATAGCTACATGCTAAAAGGATGTTGTAGTCCAATGTTGTACCTATAACCTCACCATGAATAAGAACTTGTTTTCTAGATAATTATATGGGTACATCATGACCTGTCTAGTTGAGAGGGTACACCATTGTATATATCAAGGATAATAATACATGGCATACATTTAGGAGAGATTATCTTCTTCTAGACATTAGCAAACACAATGCATATAGATGTTCCCTTGTCAATAATGCAATGATGAATGACAATAATCTTAAAAAATATTATAATTTGGAAGGTACAAAAGGTGGGAGATAAGGCTTGAATTTTTCAATAGAAAAGGTGCTCATCCTATCATCAAAATTATTGAAAATGACTAACACAGATAAAAAATATTTCCATTGTGAAGGACATGTTTAGAGAACTTTGAAGATATAAACTACATGAGATTGAGCTAAATCACCAATTATACTATAATTATGAGTAGCTCATGCATGAGGTTGTGGAAATTCCATCATAGAGAACCTTTGGCATTTATGGGGGAAGATTGATGGTAGTTCAAGTAATCATTAATGGTCCATTACTAATGGGTGGAGGGTTGTTTGACTCAATAGGTGATGCTTTAGGAGGCATTCCATACTAGCAAGTTTAGGTTGAAATTTTAATATTTTTCAAGTTCATGTAAAAAATTTAGAAGGTATCATCTCTAGAAGGGTTAGGGTTTGTATGTTGACTAGAAGGGATGGATTTTAGCATGGATATAAAGCTTTGTGTTTGAAAATAATTATTCCAAACAACTAGTAGCAATGATGACAATGAGTGAACTTGAGTAACATGTTGATTTGGTTATGATGAGTTTTATTAACCAACTTATTCAATTAAAGAAACTTAGGTATGAGCGGTTGATGGATGTAATTTCCATAAACATTGCAAAAAGTGGAAGTATGATTAGTTTTAAGTTTAGGGCTCTTTTGTTATTTTCTTTTGGAATCATGATCTTGACTTTGATTTGTGACATTCAGATAGCCTCTAGTATTATTGGGTGGATGATTTTGGTTACCATAATTCCATTTATTTTTGTGTTGGTAATGTTTTATTCCTTTCCCTTTATTCTCTCTTTTATTATTCTTATTTGGAGTTTGGTTAGTGGGGACGGGGGTTTAGGCACATTTTTATACAAACATACTTGACCCTATAGAACAAGTATGGTTTAACCAATATATACTGGGGGTTGAGATACTATAACTAGAGATATTGAAATTACTAACATAGACGCAAGAACGGTATAATATGAATTCATGACTATCCCACTACAAACGGAACTAGTACAAGTATGACCATGCATGTTTTAGTGTGTAGGATCTCTTGAATAAGGCATGATAGTTTTGAATTGACTGTGGAATGAGAGTGATCTAATGGGGGATTAATAAAATATAAGGCATCAAGGGACACCCTACAAGAGGTGTTAGGTAAGGGGTACTAAATCCACCATGTGGGTTACCATAAATAGTAGGTCCAGTGAGGTATGGATATAGGTTAATTTATGAAATAGACACAACGACACCAACAATGGCATGTAATGCCTTGGGAGGTACCTTAAGTGGTACCTCATAGATATAATGGATTAAATCGAATAATGAATAAATAAAATTTGTTTTCCAAATTTTCATGTGCACATTATTTTTTGTTGTTGTAAGAAACATGCTAATTTATAATTTAACAACATGTATAGAGCATCTGTGTATGTGTGTTTCAGAAACATATACCAACATGAATTCTCATAAGATAAATCTAGAAATTAGTGAGAAGAGTACCTTAAGCTTTGTATAATTCACCCTCAGCTAAATTTTGAAGTTTCTTTCCTTTTTTTCTCCTCAAAATTGCTCGATTGAATTTACCACTCAACCAACTAGGAATAACCTATCTAGCTTCCTAGCCCCATGAAACTTCTATAGGTTCCCTAGCCCTCTGACCTCAACCCCCAGAATTACAGCTCATAGTGTGTTTCCAACCTCCAAGTGCGAAATCCCCTTCCTCAATTCCAAATAGTTGTTACCAAGTCCAAAAAAATAAAAATCAAACTCCCCAAAGTCCAAAACCTCCTTCCCTTCTCAAAATACTCCCAAAATTATGAATCTCCACAACCATCCTCCTACCTATTCACTTATCCTCCCCCTAACTCAAAATATCTCCCCCTACTTTAATGCTTCACCTACTCAATCATAAAAATCCCCCAAAAAAATATCTTTCTAATTTTTAAAGTTCTAACTAACTCCATTATTTTCTTGTCGAAGTCTCCATTTATCCCCCTACAAGATAAGGCATGTCAAAGAAACCTACCAATAATAATAAATAATTCACAAGGTCAAATCAAAGATCAATATATCATGTAAGAACTCAAATTCCATAATAATTAATTTATTTAACCACATTAATTAGTCATTAATAAGCATAAGGATTAATTAGTATTATTTTAACATAAGACTCCACTTTAGATTCAACCACAATAATTAATCACTAATAGAGCATAAGGACTAATTAAAATCAGTTTAACATAAATTCATTTTAAGATTCAACCACAATCATTAGTAAGTAATAAAGCATAAGGACTAATTAACATTAGTTTAACATAAGATCCATTTAATATTTAGCCACAATAATTATTCATTAATAAAACATAAGGATTAATTAATATTAATTTAACACAAGTTCCACTTAAGTTTTGGTTAACATATTATATCATAGAAATACTATTGTACAGATGTGAGGTATGAATGTGTAAGTGGAACATACATATATCATGTATGTACTATTAACATCAACCATAAGATCTAATATATAGTGCAATACATCAAATTTAAGTGATTAATTACATACATTTGTTAGAATAATTTCATCATTTACAACAAATATCACTACAAGAACATTTTCTAATTGATAGAAAATTAAATTAAACATGAAATATAAGGAACATGAACTAGGTCAAGTGTTATGGTTATGTGATAGCCCAATACGTTCTTAGGTACTCCTAACTTGTGCCTTCCTAGCCTACTTCCATCATCCATGTCCTCTCCCTCCTATGCAGAACTAACCTGGAGTGTCAACTCTATTGACCAAACTCTAAATAGAATTCCTAGGTGGAAGTTTCAATGCATTGGCCAAGCTTCCACAATATGAAATTGACAGTTGTCATCACATGTCTAGGTGAGCATGCCTTACATTATTCTCCCATGACACTGGGTTTCAAAGGACATATGATGGGAAGTGCCTCCACTGCTCCTCATATAACTAGAGGCAACACTGTAACATGGACTACACTACGACATTGGTTTCGAGCGCTCATAATCAGATTATTTAATCAGTCAGTAATATTACCTACAAACTTGCATCTTACCCAGGGGCATAATAGTCCTAATCAAGTAATACAAAATACAATAGAACAATTCACATCATATCATTATTTGTTCAATGTCCTAAGATGACCCAATTACTAGTATGGTTCTTTGGCTATCACATAGCCCCTTTCCAGCTTGTAGGTTAGTTTCCATTAAAGCATACACATAAAAATATATATACATAGACATGTGATCCTAATTAGCACATTATCAAACTCAATATCCATGTACCATAATATTTTAATTAACATCAACATGTTGGAAGTAAATCATACATCTATTTTTAACAATATAGTAATCCATCTAATGTTTTATATAAATAAGTCCATCTATCCAAAATTTGAAATGAAAAAATATTACATAGCATTCATAAATAATGTATCATGAAAATAAACTTAGGCCTTAGTATAAATAATTGTGTATGTCAAATTTGTGTGTTACATACACCCACATTTTGAAAACTTTGTCTCGAAATTGTGGTAAAAAGAGTGAGGGATAGTCTTGTTGTAAGGTCTCTTCATCCTCCCAAGTAGCAGATCATAGTCTATACTTGTCCCATTGGACCTTAACCTAGTCTACTAAACTATGTTTGAGTTGTAAAACTCTACAGTCTAATATTCTTAATAGTTCAACCATAATAGTTCTTGAATCTGAGACCTACAATCCCCTTCAATTGAGTTTATGAGATTTATTAGCAGCATAATGTCATAAAATAGATACACGAAAAACATCATGAGTCTTATGCAAGTGGTGTTATAGTATAAGGCAATAATAAACTAGCCCAATTTACTCCTTTATCTTAAAAGGTTATATAAATAAAGGTGGAAACTTTTTTCCCTTTCCATATCAAATGGTGCTCTTGATAGGACAAATAAGAATTAAAACTTGGTCCCCTACCTTATAAGTTTTCTTAGTCCTATGTGCATTAACATAACTCTTCCATATATCATGTTTTTCCTTTAACTATTATTGAATTTGAAGGACTTGGTCCTCCATTTCTTGGACCAATTCAGGACCTATTATTAACATTCTTCCAACCTTTCCCAACTCTGCGATGTCCTACATGGCCTTTCATATAGATCTATTTAAGGAGCCAACCCAATTGAACTATGATAATTGTTTTTGTAAGGCAACTCCACCAATGGTAGGTACCTCTCCCAATGATTCTAGTATTCATAAAATACATTATAAGAATGTCTCCCATAACCTAATTTACTCTCTTAGTCTACCCATATATTTCTAGATGATATGTAATGCTCATGTTTAATTGAGTTCCCCATGTTGACTGCAAAATTTTCCAAAACCTATATGAAAATCAAGAATCACTATAAAAAAATTATCTTTTTAGGTAACCCAAGTAGATGGATAATTATAAACACTCGTGAAACATTGATGGCATAATAAGTGTCTATGCCTTGGATGAAATGGGCACTTTTGATTAGGTTATCAACTAACCAAGATGGGATTGGGCCATTGTGATGGAGTGGAGAACCCACAACAAAATCCGTAGAGATAAATTCCCATTCGAACATAGCAACGTCATATGGTTGTAATAATATTATTGGATGGTGATTATCAACCTTCACTTGCTCACATTCAAGACGCGTAACGACAAAATGGATTGTCTCACACTTCATGCCTACCTAGAAGAAAAGTATCTTCATGTTTGAATACATATTCTTCAAACTAACATGTGTTGGCCCTCGATTTTGGTCTTATTTTTGCTAAAGAAAACTTACTTAATCCATATATTTTCCATCCATTTTCCACTTTATCCATTCCATTTTGATTTATTTCATGTCTACTCGGGTATTTAATTTTAAATTTTCAAATTCTAAAGTTTTTATGAAAATTTGGTTTCAAGTGCAAATATTGACAGATTCAGAAATTCGCATAATAGCTATATGGATGACATGTTTGTAGGACACTTGGACATGAATTTGATGCATGGATGGAAAGCTTGGGGACTAGTACTAGTCATATCTACTTGGTTCAAATAGAACAAGCTTTATTAGGCCCATTTAGTGTTGGTCAACCATGACTAGTCACTCAGAAATTCCATAGAAATAGAGCAGTTTTGAGATTTTATGGGATTGACCATATTTCTTGGGATGGGATTGATGAATTTGACTTATATAGGTGAATATGAGTATATATGTTTTTTAGAAGGATTATATATCAATTTGTTTCACAAGACTTGTATTTAAAGCCAAGACTTTGATGGTTTATGTATTGACTTTTGTATAATTTCATGCTGAAACATTTTGGATTAGAGAGCTAATTTGAAGAACCTGTTCTACTACTATTTTGTTGTTAAATAATGTGGATGTGTGAATTATTTTAAGCTTATTATATCAATCTTCAAGTGTGCAAAGCAAGGGTGGAGGGCCCCCATTCCAAGCTAAGTACACTTCTTTGTTTAAACTAGTTTAATTTTTCATAATCTAGTTATTGTAGAACTTGTTTACATGCTTTGTTTCAGATTGGTTTATGGTTAATGTGTGATGATTTATTTCATTAGATATTATTTTTTTCATCACTTTAGTAAGTTGGAAAAACAAAGTGTTCAAGTTGAGCACTCCTTCTGTTAATTTGGTGAATTGTAACTAGTTTTCCTTGATTACATGCAAGCAGGTTTCTTATGTATTTTTGGCATTATGGTGAATGAATTATGATGGAACATACCAAAGGTATCTTAATTTAGGAGCATCCCTTCATTAATGATTTTTCCATCTTAATCTATCAGTTTTTGATTTCTGTTCATCAAGTAATAACTGAGGAAGAATTGGACCTCTTAAGTTAAGAGCCATTTTAGCTTTCCCTCTTTACAAAGTGAAGTGGAATTGTTATATTTGTAATATGCACTTATTTAGTTTTTGAAAAACTAATATTTCAAGTTTTATTACATCTGATACTCATATATAGTGGAATTTCCTTTAAGTATTACCAACCTGGATTGATAAGGAATATTTGTGTTAATTTGTGTGAATAAATTAGCTCAACATTTTGGCGTCGTTGCCTTACTGGTTTGATCTGATCATCTGTATAGATGTGGTGGATACATGTATTAGGATGGATTCCTTACATGTCGGTATAATCCCAGGCAAAAGCTTTTGAATATTTTTGTAATAATGCAATTACCTCTTTTTCTTGCGACGATTGCAAATGGTTTCCAATGTTCAAATGTTTTCTAGGATATATATCAATTGTTTTTGTTGTTGAATTGGTAATTGTGTTTACAGGAAAAACGTTTGTAAAAGAGCTTCAAAAGGATTGAACTGTACAGGTTTCCTGAAAACATTGGTTCAAGAGATTACTTACAGCTTCATATTGAATCTCTCTAAGCTGCTCTGAAATATTTGGTTCTAAGATGGAAAGATCCATTAAATCTTCATTCTCTTCTTCTTCTCTAAGGTCAAAGATGATTTATACTTAAAACTGATTTAGTTTGCTACTATTCTTGAGTTTCAAGTATTGATTCTAAAGAAGATTATTGTGCAGGTGAATAAAGTGTAATGTGTTTCCGTTCATCTCCATGTGAAATAACCATACTTCCAGATCTGCATCCTATAAAGGCATCAGCCGTGGCTAGCCATGGTCTGCCTAAGATTAGAGGATGTCCTCCCAAATTTATTTTTGGCTGCAAGATAAGGAAGTCAACATGATACTCCCATGAATCGAAAGAGACTATGATATCTTCTAGTATTCCTTCTTCAAATTCAAATATAGAGAGCCTAACTTAGTGCCTTGGTTTTCCTCTCGTATACTGATCCAAACTAAACCAAGATTCATTCATAAACATAAGAAATGAAATAACTTGAAACTTAAAAGCAAAATAATGAATTTCAATTATCATGCAAATCAAATAGAGGGAGAGCCTAACCTAGACCCTTAGTTGTTCCCTCATATGCTGATAAGATTTTAATTTAAAACCCATTCATCAATCAAAAACAAATCCTCAGACCCAGCCATCTTCCAGTGCTACAGAAGAATAAAGAGTAGACTACTAAAAAAAAATACACAATAAAAAAAAATAAAACTGTTTGCTAGTGAAAACGAGGACATTGTCACCAAGCAAACACGAATTCATAGAGGAAAACCAACATGTTTTGGACTATATGAATTCACTTTCTTGTTAAATTTTTATCACAACTTTGATTTGCAGGACATCATCCACATAAGCATGACTTGAGGACAAGTCAAATATTAAGCAAGGGGGAAGGTTGCACGAGAACTTTAGTTGTGCAGTTGAATTGATGACGGAACTTGTATTGTGCATGAAAGTTGGGACCTGAGTCATGAAATCATTGCAGAGGGACCTGAACAACAACCAGCAATTCAAGAACCAGAACCAATGAAGCATGAAGAACAGGAAGCAAAAATGAATTCTACCTTTCAATCTATCTAAGACATTTTATCAAATGATTTCATCCAGCTTGTAAAGAATAGTAGACATCATCCAATATTATCAGGGAGCATGATAGAAAATGAGAAACGGTCACAAAAACTTCAAAACCAGTCTGCTGATTGTTTAAACCACATATGTATGCCATCATCGCCCTTAAAGAGCTCAGGAGAATAGTGGTGAAGCACTACACATTTTGATAGACGAAGAGAGGGAAAAACGTAAGTGAATCTACGAAGAGATAAGTAGGAAACCTCACGGAGATATCACAAGTTGGTTGCCAGAATGTCGGGAAATTTCAGGTAAGAATGAGATTTGATTTTCCTCCATAAGATTACAAAGATGAAGTCGGGATTACAATCACCGAATTTTTGCCAGAACTGCCTCTCATTTAAATGTTTATATGCCTGTTTTTCCACTAGGTAGCACGAAATGAAGCTTTAGGAGATATGGGTAATGAAGAGCGTCATTAAATAGTCCACGAGTCTAGCCACTGGCCAGGTAAAATGCCGAAAACTCACCATGATTCCAGAAAATGATAAATGTAAGGGTTAGATAAATCGACAATGAGTTAATGGAGCGAAGAAGAAATGGCCATGCATTAAAGAAAAAAAAAATATGTTCATAAGTGTAATCGCATGAACTAAGGATTTGAGTGAAACAGGTAGTTTATGTAAAACAAGCAGTAGATTACACCTGTGTGGATAATAAGCCATTTCAACCACATATTGCATGAAAAATTCATAGATAAAACATAGTTTTTGGACTGTATTGCGTGTTTTTGTAAAGCAGGGGTTGTGCATTGCAGAGGAGTTTTTTTTAATGCTGTTACAAAGGGTTATATTGCATGTTTTTTTTAAGCAGGGATTGTAATGTGTATTTTTTCATAACAGGGATTGTATATTGCCAAAACAGATGAATTTTTAATGTTGTTACAGGGGATTGTATTGCGTGTTGTTGTAAAACAAGGGTTGTATACTGTAAAAATAGAGGAATATTGTCTTTTAGTTTTGGTTTACAGATTACTGTGGTGTGATTTCTGAATGGAGTTCGGATTTTCCACAGTGTTCATGTTTTGTAGTCGACGTTTCGAGTCTGAACCTAGAGGAATATTGTCTTTTAGTGCTGTTATAAGGGGCTGAATAGCTTGTTTTCTTTGTAGAAACGAGTTGTTTTTTAGAGTTGTTACAACCAGGGCACTGTTGAAAACCATTTTTGTTCTCCTTTCATACAGCGCTGAAGATTAGGCTTGTATGATGAATTATAAAAAATTTATCCTTAAGAATACATTAAGAAATAAAAAATTATGACATGATTATTTTGTTTTCTTATGTATTTCTTTTCCAAAACAGAGTCTAGTGTTTTTACAGAGATATATAAGGTAGGATGTTTGAATGTTTGGATACAACAGGGGATTAAAAGAGAAACTGTGTCGCTGCAAAAAGAAAAAAAAAGAGGCCCAAGTAGATTGAATTAAGTTTATTGCATAAGGTAGGCAAGCTTCTCTGACTTCAAAATTTCATTTTACAAAATAGTATTTGTAGATTGTCATTGTAAAATATGAAGTTAATGACAACAAATGCATACATTCAATGGTTTTCAGAGACAATGTAAACAAGGATAGAGCCGAAGTTTCAAATAGAAAACTGGAAAAAAGAGACCATAGAGAAGCTATACCAAGCGGGACTCATAGGATTCTTGTAGAGATTTAGTGGCCATAGTGAGGAGGTAACAAGGGAGTTCATAAAAAATTATAGCCAATAATAAACAAGGGTAGGAAATGTTATCATTCCTGTGACTCAAGAATTCCTTTCCCAAGCTCTATACCTCCCTATGATAGGAGAGAAGTATCATAAAGGCTTGCATTTCAAGGAGAAAGCATGGACTTTCTTGCTTGAAAAGAACAGAAAAGGAACCTTTGACAAAACCAAAGGTATACCAAGGGAATGGTTCAATGAACCATGGGGCAAGTTTGTTCTAGTTATACATAAGTTTCTTACATGTGATAGGGGATATAGTGTTGCCCATCTATATCACATCAGACTCCTACAACACATTAAGGGGGAAGATAAGATTAATCTGCATACTTTCTCTTTAGAAACCTCGTGAAGATGATAGAGATAGTAAAACATGAACACAAGCCCAAAGAAGCACAAATTTATCACCAGGGGTTGTTAAAAATCTTAGTTGAATATCGAGTAAGATCACAAGGGATAATTTAGAGGGAGTTCATGAGTAAAAACCAGTTCAATGAATAAATCAATGAGGGACAGAACAAAGTAGAGCAGGAAAGTAGGGGAATGATGAGCTCACCCTTCTATACGAGGACTAAAACCAAAAAGAAAAATAATACAGACATGCAAGAAAATGAAGTTTTCATCATGTCTATTCCAAGGATATTTAGGAATAAAAGTCCAACTAAAATAAATAGAAAAGAAAAAGAAGTTTAGTTAGTAGACACATTTTCGATAAGAAAACAGGTAGAGGATGATATTGAACAGGAGGCATTAGAGAGAGATTCTTATTATGATGATGCATCAGCAGCATCACTAATCAAAACTACACAAGAGCTTGAAAACGAAATAAACTTGGGCAAAATCAGGGAGTTAACAGACCAACTAGAAATCAGTAAAATCTTGGAAAAACTTTTGAAAGAAGAAAACTAGGCAAGAAAAAAGAATAATGCTAGATTGGTCAAAGAAAATGAAATATTAAATGAAGAAATAGGAAGATTGAAAATAAAGAACGATCTTCTCTTCAAACAAGCATTCAAATGGTTAAAAGAGAAGAACATGTGGAAGGCTAAGTATAAGAAGTAGAAAGTTAAAGCCACTTTGTACAGAGAAGGACATGATTCAAGTATGGACTGTTTGATAAGGGTAGCACAACAGGAAGCATCTACAGGAACTGCATCTACCATAGGGAACAAAAGATCAAAGAGGAATAAGCAAGCATGAGGACATGCTTGACGATCAACAAGGGGGAGATGTTGGCCCTCGATTTTCGTCTTATTTTTGCTAAAGGAAACTTACTTAATCCATCTATTTTCCATCCATTTTCCACTTTATCCATCCCATTTTGATGTATTTCATGTATACTAAGGTATTTGATTTTAATTTTTCAAATTCTAAAGTTTTTATGAAAATTTGGTTTCAAGTGCAAAGATTGATAGATTCAAAAATTTTCGTAATAGCTACATGGATGACATGTTTGCAGGACACTTGGACATGAATTTGATGCATGGATGGATAGCTTGGGAACTAGGAATGAGCCATCACATCTTGGTTCGAACAGAACAAGCTTTATTAGGCCCATTTAGTGTTGGTATGTAGGAATTTATAGGGTAAGTTCCTCAGACAGAACACCAAAAGGACACCGCTCACAAACAGATCACAGATCAATACACCAGTATTTTGACATGGTTAAAACCCTCAGAGAGGGAAACAATCTACGGCCTGCGCCAACGCGGCTACTACAGGAAATTTATTAATAAAAGAATGAAAATTTACATAAGCTTCTCTCATGCACGGTGAACCTACAAATGACCCTC
>APFE030240447.1:316127-326771 GCA_000404065.3 Pinus taeda | reverse complement strand
AAGTTCATTTTTTATTCCAAAAACTTTAGTAAGCTGCTCCATTGCTTTATCAGGAGTATCAAGTTCAGCAATATGGAATCTAAGATCGGGAGAGATAGACATCCCTATCAACCCACGTGCTTGATCTTGCCTATTTTCCCATTTGGCGGCTTTATCTTCATCTTTTGGCTTGGTTTTTTGGCATGTGGCGATTTGGTAAAGACCTTTACTTCTAAGTAAATCCACAATGTAGGACGACCATTGGAAGTAGTTGGTGTTGTCAAGGATAACTTGGCATGAACTTTCCATTTTTACAGAAACTAAAGCTAGATATGCTGAAACTAAGTGTTCAATGGAAAGAGCTCGAAAAATTAGGCTGGTTCAAAAAAAACGGTTCTGTAAACGGCTTCCGGATGAAGAAGTTATGACCCTTTTAAAAAAACGTTGATGAAGGCACCGGCAAAGTGCGGGAATGTGCGGAAATGAAAAAAAACGCTCATTTTTCAACAAAAAGGAGATTTGAACCCAAGGCCTCTACTCTCTTAAATTAGCTTTGAACCAAGTGAGCTATACAAAAAGATAGAGAGATAGAGAGAGAGAGAGAGAGAGGAGGGGGGGGGCTTTGTTTTTTTTTAGTCACGGATTCTTTGGATTGCGTGCTTACTTGAGAAAGCTTTTTTTCTCCCTACAAAACAAAAACACAAAACCCAACATGGACATGCAAGAAAAACAAGCCTTGCGGCTCAATGTTAGCTTTACCCGGAAACTAAATATTTTCCTCAATGTTTCTAATTTTTTGAGATCACACAAAGGTGCAGGGAAAAGAGCATACGCATGAGAAAAACTCTTCATTTCTGTTTCTGATTTGCCCAGATCGCACAGAGTAGCAGGGAAAATAGCATACGCAGAAATGAAAGGTATAGATCCGGTAAAAAAAATAGCTAAATAAATCGAAACCGAAATAAACAGAGAGAAAATAACAGTAAACTGCAAATAAACACTGTATACCTCCAGATCTAAAAAATGACGCAACTAGGGCTACCAGAAACCTTTTCGCGTGAAACCAAAGGGGTTCCTCACTGGAACATATGGTCCCAACACAACAAAGCAGTCCTCTCAGCCCGAAAACAGTCAAAAACAGCAGATCTAGGAGATGGCATTCGCATGCAGGTCTATCAGCTTCAGATTTGGATCAACAACGGACGCGACCCTCAAATAGCTCCGATACCATGTAGGAATTTACAGGGTAAGTTCCTCAGACAGAACACCAAAAGGACACCACTCACAAACAGATCATAGATCAATACACCAGTATTTTGACGTGGTTAAAACCCTCAAAGAGGGAAACAGTCCACAGCCTGCGCCAACGTGGCTACTACAGGCAATTTATTAATAAAAGAATGAAAATTTACATAAGATTCTCTCATGCACGGTGAACCTACAAATGACCCTCCATGCGCTTTAAATAGAATTCATGGACCAATCGGGTGTCAAGCCACGGATCAAGTGTCGGTAATACCGAGGATAGAATGAACCGTCGGATCACTACATATCGTGACCGTCGGATTGTAAGTTACAAATGTACATAGTAAAGAAACACACTTTACCTAACTCTATACTAGACCAAGTTATACTTAACTATTCCTACGTCTCGGAATATCCTAACATGGTCAACCATGACTAGTCACTCAAAAATTCCATAGAAATAGAGCAGTTTTGAGATTTTATGGGATGACCATATTTCTTGGGATGGGATTAACGAATTCAACTTAGATAGATGAATATGAGTAGATATGTTTTTTAGAAGGATTATAGATCAGTTTCTTTCACAAGACTTATATTTAAAGCCAAGACTTTGATGGCTTATGTATTGACTTTTGTATAATTTCATGTTGAGACATTTTGGATAGGAGAACTAATTTGAAGAACCTGTTCTACTACTATTTTTCTGTTCAATAATGTGGATGTGTGACTGAGTTTAAGCTTCTGATATCAATCTTCAAGTGTGCAAAGCAAGGGTGGAGGGCCCCCATTCCAAGCTAAGTACACTTCTTTGTTTAAACTAGTTTAATTTTCCATAATCTGGTTATTCTAGAACTTGTTTACATGTTTTGTTTCAGATTGGTTTATGGTTAATGTGTGATGATTTATTTCATTAGATATTAGTTTATTCATCACTTTAGTAAGTTGTAAAAACAAAGTGTTCAAGTTGAACACTCCTTCTGTTAATTTGGTGAATCGTAACTAGTTTTCCTTGATTACATGCAAGCAGTTTTCTTATGTATTTTTGGCATTATGGTGAATGAATTATGATGGAACATACCAAAGGTCTCTTAAGTTATGAGCTTCCATTCATTAATGATTTTTCCATCTTAAGCTATCAGTTTCTTATTTCTGTTCATCAAGTAATAACTGAGGAAGAATTGGACCTCTTAAGTTAAGAGCCATTTCAGCTTTCCCTCTTTACAAAGTGAATTGGAATTGTTATATTTGTAATATGCACTTATTTATTTTTTGAAAAACTTATCTTTCAAGTTTGATTACATCTGAAATTCATATATAGTGGACTTGCCTTTAAGTATTACCAACCTGGATTGGCAAGGAATATTTGTGTTAATTTGTGTGAATAAATTAGCTCAATAGGATATACATATTAAAGTTCTCTACGGGATTCCTTGAGGATAGTTCTTTTTATATCCTCTCCCTATGGAATATGAATCCTTCCTTGTAATCTCAACAACCCATCTACTTCAAGGAGATAACCATTAAACTTTTTTTCTAACTACTTCTCATTTTGGAGGGATGATATGACCTTTAGATACCAAATATCTCCAAAGAATTTTTCCATCACACAATTCCTCAAATTGACACTTAAGGGTGCCATGGAGAATATTTATGGTCTTCTACTTGGTGTATTGACCACTGTTTCCCTTGATGTTTGAAATATGGAAATTTTACTTACTCATGAATTATCTCCATCACCTTTGTATATCATTCAAATCCCTTTGAGGAATAAATTATTTAGGCTTTAATAATCAATATTCAGATCAAATCTTCTCCCAATGAAGTAGTTCCTCTAAAAATTTAGAGCTACATAACTCCTATTAATTTCAAGTCATGTGTAGCATAAAGCTCTTCATGTTTCTTCAATTTCCTATATGCATAGGATATTACTCCTCTTTCTTGCCTTAACATAGGTCCAAACCCATTCTTCGATGCATCCATATAGATTGTGAAGTCCTTATCAATATTAGGCACTCAAAGGACCAATGCACTGGTAAGTAATCTCTTCAACTCAATGAATGTGGTGGTACATTCATCCATCCATTCATAATTAACTCCTGTGCACTATAATTTAGTGGTGAGTTTCACAATATTTGAGAAACCTTATAGAAACACTCAATAATAACTTTCTAGCCCCATGAAGTTTCACATCTCATGAGCATTTTTTGGCATTGGCCAATCCATTATGGCCTTCATCTTTTTCGAGTTCATCAAAATCCCTTCTCTTGAAATGATGCGGATGAGATAGTGAACCTCCTTCTGAAAGACATTTTACTTTGATAGTTTTCCATACAACTTGATTTTCCTTAAGCACATTAACATAATCTGTAAGTGCTCCTCATTTTCCCTTTCATTCTTGGAATATATGAGAATGTTGTCTAGAAATATTTGCACAAAGTGGTCAAAATAATTCCAGAATATTCTATCCATGAGGCTGACATATTGTTGGTGCACTGGTCAAACCAAATGATACTAGTATGAACTCATACTGCTCGAATTAAGCTCAAAAGGTGGGTTTATGAATAACACTCCCCTTAATCCTTAACTAGTGATATCCTGATCAAATATCATTTTTTGAGAAATTTGCAGCTCCCTTCATTTGATAAAAGAGGTAATTTGTCCCAGGTATTAGGAACTTATTCTTAAATGTGGATCGATTCAAATCCCTGTAATATATGAAAAATATCAAGGAACCATCCTTATTCTTGAAAAAAATAATTGGTACTCCCCAAGGTGAAATACTAGGTTTAATAAGTCCCAAGTCTAGCACTTCTTTCAACTACATTTGCAACTCACAAAGCTTTGGAGCAATAATATTATATGTCGTATTTGATAGATCTGCACTAGGTTTTATCTTGATTGTGAAGTAAATATCCCTTTGAGGAGGTAACTGACATTCCATTTAATTACCTCCTAATTACTTAGTGGATAATTGAGAAGTTGTTCATTTAATTATAAATGTGGTGTTCATTTGGAACTTGTGAATTTTTGTGGATTGTATATTATAATACAATATATATGTGTCGATGAGGTTGCAGAACTATTTAAGATTAAAGATTTAAATGTTAATTCTATTTCACACGTCACCAAGCCACATTTTGCAGGAATTCCAAGGATCAAACTAGAAGGAATTGAAATTTCACACTTGCAAGAATTGAAATGTCTTTTTTATAATGTGGTTCACGGACACTAAGTAGCCACTACATCCATGGGAAAATCTAGGTAGATCAAATCGAAGGGATCTACGTACCAGCTAAACTAGAAATTCCTAACCCCGAGGGCATCAAGGATATTTGACCCTGTGACCTCCCAATAGGAGAGGTACTTAGTCACAAGAACTAGACCAACCGATCTATCCCTTGGGGCATAAGAATTGAAATCTCACACACACACACTTGAAAAAACTAAAATAGCACACTTGCAGGGAAAAAACACTAGCTACAACACTCTTGCAGAAATCTGAATCATTGTTTGTTGGAAAGTAATTACTCAGAATGACAGAATCATACTCTGTAAAAAAATCAAACACTTAGACAAGAAATAAATCATTTAGATGGAATGTAAATACACATTCAATAAATAAAGAAATGATTTTACTAATATAAGTAGACATTCATAAGCTTTGCAAATGAAATATTTTTAAGTTGGTAAAATATTGCAATGCAAGAGATCTATTGTAAATACACTTGCAAAAATTATTGAAATGTCACACTTACACTTGCATAAATTAAAATACCACACTTGTAGGGAAAAAATTACTATCTACAACACTCTTGCATAAATGTAATTCACTCTTTGCTGGAAAATAATCACTCAAAATTGAAACTCTACTAAAAATTAAACACTTATACAAGAAATTAATCACTCTACTAGAATGTAAATACACATTCAAGAAATAAATAAATGATTTTATCAGGCTAAATAGACATTCATAAGCTCTGCAAATGAAATATTCTGAAGTTGGTAAAGTATTGCAATGCAAAAGATCTATTTAATAGGCCAAATCAAAATTATGGAAAATAGAATGAACCTTGCTTCAATCAATTAACATAGCATTAGTAAACAAACCTAACAATGTAACAAGTTGTAGGAAAATTATTAATTAGAAAACAAATTGAATGCTAACATGTTGTAGCAAAAAAGAGTAATTAGTAATCATGTTGTAGCAACATAAATAAATTAGGAAATATGTAGATAATTGAACTAACTAATTTGGAAATGATAATTTGACCTAACCTAGCTAATTTTATAAATAGTACCTGACTAAGGAGGGGGGCCTACCTGCTTTGACAAGGCACTATTTACAAAACACTTATATGATTAGCACATCACACACATTGGAAATGAGAAGAAATGTTAACAATGAAATTTATATTAACATAAATTAGACTACCACTTTAATAATGTATTCTCCTCTTTGCTACTCCCCTCTAGCTCAAGTAGCAAAGGCATATTTATACAATGTCTTAATTTCTCAATTTAAACAATGAATAAGGGGAAAACCATGAGAATCTTGCATTCTTGGTTGTTACCTCTGCATCACAAGAAAATGTAAAAAAATAAAACTATTGATTCACTTAGCTAACGTGATATACATGAGATCAAGTCAAAAATATATTGGACAAACAAACTTATTTGTCTTTTCCTCCATTGGGAAGCAAGTGTATGATTTTCTCACTAGGAAAGTATTGAGTAACAGTAGTGCATTTAGTGGTTGTCCTATGCTAAGCTGTGAAAACTATATGTGTGGTTTCAATAGTCATTCCTAATCATCAATTTGTCGCAACATCAGGACTCAAGATGTGTCACAACACAAGGTGTTTTAGGATCATTGTAGCATTAGTGCTTCCATCTTGTTGCAGTATGATATGGCATAGCATCAAAGCTTCCTTCATATCACAACATAAGGTGTTGCAACTTTGATATGTTGGAGGTGCACTAACAGTGTGGTAGGACTATAGAGTTCACTTGCAAAAATGAATCCTCGATCCTTTTCCAATGCCTCCAGAGGTACCTATTTTGAGCTTATTTACAACATTTCTCATGTTTTCCTAATTAGTTAACATAAAAAGGTGGACTCTCTCCTTAATGCACAAGAATAAACACTAAAATTAACATAACTAGAGAAATATCATACCTCTATCAAAAGTGTGTTATTATGTGAAAAATAAATTATAATATGGTATGTGGATAAAAATGTGGTGAATGGATGTTGAAGCAATGCCAATTTGGGTAGTCATCTTCTCCCCCCATCCAAAAGTGTTGCATGTCCCTAAGAAATAAGATAGTCATTTTAGATTAGAGTTTTCCACGGAGATTATTGATGTTATAATGAACCTTGCCTGCTTCATGGGCATGGAAATAACCTTTTGTATTCATAGTCTCCTTCCAACAAGAAATATCCTCCTTCTTATTCATATTCTAATCTTTTTTATATCTAGAGGATGGAAGCTAGATCATGGGATAATGGAAATTGAGGTCTATCTATTGATTCACAAAAATCTCCTTGCATTTGATGTACATGTGCACTCTCTATAGTCACACTACAAGGTTATTAGGGTTGAATGCGTCACTTTAGAACATTTCCCTTGTGCCTTGCTTCGATCACTAAGCAAAACCTTTTACAAGTACTTTTTCCAATACTTCTATTTATGTCCTGTAGTGATTGATGGCTTTCTATATATTATGGTCCATGAATTCGACATCTCATTGGAAGTTCATTCAATTGTAGTGTGTGATTATAATGTCCTTAGGCTTGTAGTATTCTGTCCTAATCCATTAATTGCAAATGCAGTTGTTTTATGCCACCTTGTGAGTGATTTCCTAGTTAGGATGGTCATTCAAGTAGGATATGAAGGCTCTTAGTTGGAAATCTCCCATAAAGTGTTTAGGATTCTAATTTGGGAATATAATGATAGTAAAATACACACATTAAGTTATTTTATTCATTTATGCTTTAATAATATGCCTCTAGGAAGGTACTTGGAGAAATGATCTCATAGGGCTTACTAGTCATTATGGCCTTAATCTTAAATGAGAGATATTTTTCTTGCAATTACTTGGTGTATACAACAGAGAGGTCCCTGCAGCTGAGTGCAAATTCCACCAACAACCCAAGCTTAGTATTAGTCTCCATATTTTCCACCTATCTTTAGAGGGCGAATGTTTTCTCATATTTTTCATTCATCTCATTCTTTGAATGGTCCTATTTATCTCTATGGACCTCTAATTTTTATGCCCACTTCTCCTTGAGGATTTTGATAGCCTAGCGATACACCATAATTGGAAACACCCCTTCCTTATAAGTTTCCTTCATCTTTTTATGCTTTTCATCCTTGTCTTTCATCCACTCACCCTGAGTATCTACTTCAAAAAATTTTACTTGTGTCATCATGGCCTCTGTTTGGGTGGCTTCCCCATAGATCTCATGTTTGTATTCTTCTGTTTGGATAACCACTTTTTGAATAGGAAATTTCTCCTTAGACTAGCTCCTATCCTTTAAGGCTTAGTTCATTTTTATTGAGGATGTTGGGTCCCTATAATACTAGTGATTACCCCATTACTATTGTAGTTGTATCCCTTATTAATATTGTTCTGCCCCTATTGTCCTCATATTGTTATTATTGTGCCCCATAGAATCAATCTATCGTTATTTTTGTGGCTTTATATTATTATTATTAGGTCGGCTGGGTTATATTGTGACTCCTTAGACTCCTATATATAGAAAGAGGTTTTGGTCATCCCAGAATTGTTCATATGTAATTTAAGGAGGTTTCCCCCTCAAAGAGTGAATCTAAGGCGTGGTCTATTTTTCTATCTTTTTCTTGAGCTGGTTTCATAACATTTGGTATTAGAGCTTTGGATTCTAGGGTTTCGCTGCTCCAAATAGGTCATCATGGAATTTTCTCTATAACTTTTCTTCTGCGACATTTCAGAAGCTAAAAAAAAAACATTTAAGAAGAAATCACACTGAACCTCGGGTCTAAATTTCAAAGCTTTTCATGTTATATTTGCGGAGATATGATCTAAGGAAGTTGGTCTTTTTTGCAGACTCCTGAATTACATTCCAAATAGGTGACCTGGGGAAAATCATCATAACTTTCTCTCTAAGAATCATATTGAAATTTCGTAAGAAGGTATAGAAAGAGGATGGAATTTAGTTTCTTGTATACGTTTTTCAGAGCCAAAGGTCGAAACAGTGACTCGTGGCACGTCATACAAGTTCGCTCTACTGAACTAGTCTATAATCAGGTCACTGTTGGAGATTTCTCATAACTCTTCTTTGGAGAATCCAATTTGGATCAGACTGGTGGCATTGGAAAGAGGACATAGAGGGATACTATAGATCGCAATTTCAGAACTAAATGATCCAAAAGTACAGAGATACAATAGAAGCAATATCAAGCTCCTAAAAAGTGAAAAAATGTGTGTAGATTTTTTAAAAATTTTTGCTTAAGCTTGGTTTGAAAATTTATTTTGAAGGAATTCAAAGGGAATAGTAGAGCATTATTATCGGTAACTGATGCCCCGAGGAAAGAAAATGCAAACGCCTAGTAAGAAACCTGAAAGCTCTAGCATGACTCATGAAGAAGAGGAAGAAATGCTATATGATATATCACAATTACAAGACCAAGTGCAACAAGTGTCACTTGCACAAAAGCTAACAGAAGCTAAGATAAATAGCATGGAATCTAAGATAAAGGGCATGGAAGCTAAGATGGGTGATTTGAAGATAGACTTGAAGAGATACATGGCAGATTTGAAGACAGATTTGAAGACAAACATGGTATATTTGAAGACAGATTTGAAGACAAATATGGCAAATTTGAAGACAGATTTGACAAATTTTCTACAATAAATACTTACCAATGGTGAAAAGGTAGTAAAGGAAACTCATGATGCGAACAAAAGAAATGTTAATCATGATATCATAGACTCTAATGTGGGATCGAAGATCCACCATATTCCAAAAATCGATATGAGGAAGTTTGATGGCAAGGATCCCGCAACATGGATATTACAGATGGAGCAATTTTTCGATCTCAATAATGTGCAAAACACACAAAATGTACGTATTGCAACTTTATATTTGGAACCAAATTAGTCTGTATGGTATCAATGGCTTTGCTCTTGTAAACAAATTATCACTTGGGCAATTTTTACGGAAGAATTGACAACACATTATGAGGATACAAAAAGCAACACTTTTTTTAGCCAGTTGATAAGTCTCAAACAAAAGGGTTCAATAATGGAGCACATTGAGGAGTTCCAAAAATTGAACATAAGGGTAAAAAATATTCAAGAGGAGAATAGGATTGATGTGTTATTAGGGACTTTAAAGGATAATATCTAAGATGATGTTCGCCTTTGGGAACCTGATTCATTAGAGCAAGCATTCAGGTTAGCAAGAAAAATGGAAAGAAAAATTATGGCAACCAAGAAGCGTACCACTCACAACTATAAAGATGGAAGTGTTGTTGCCCATAGTATTTCACAACCTATAAGGTTGACACCACAATAATTGGAACAAGAAAGAGCAAAAGGGCTTTGTTACAGTTGTGATAGCAAATACACTAAAGGTCATAAGTGTGTTGAGAAGAAATTATTCTACATAGATTGTGAAGAGGAAGAAGAAAATGAGCAAGAAAGGTCAAAAGAATAGGATATACTCCAAGAACAAAGCCTAAATAAAGAAAAAATGAATCCGACCATATCTTCTAATGCATTGGTGCGAATTACCACTCCTCAAACCATCGAGATAGAAGGACACATCAAGAAGAAAAAGGTAATAGTGTTGATTGATTCAGGAAGTACCCATAATTTTATTCATTGTAAGCTAGCAAAAGAATTGAATTGCTTCCTATATCCAGCACCAGAGTGTCAAGTGATGGTTGCAAATGGAGGAACAATAACTTGCTCTGGAAAGCACCATAATATCAAGCTATCAATGGGAGAATATGTATTGACTAGCCCAATGGTTTCCATTCCAATGGGAGGTGTTGATGTTGTACTAGGAGTCCAACGACTACAATCCTTGGGTACAATAGCTTTTAATTTTTAAGAAATTTTCATAAAATTTTCTATAGAAGGAAGGGAAGTTGAATTAAGGGGTATTATAGGGAAACCAAGAAATATAATCAGCTGCAATGGTATGACAAATCTTCTAAAAAAGGAACAAAGAGGTGTAATTACACAATTATGTTCACTAGATGTTTCCACATCAAAATCATCTATTTCTCTAGATCTCCAAAAAGTGTTGGACAATAATTCCAAGGTATTTGAGACTCCCAAAGGTCTCCCACCTATTCGTGATCATGATCATGCTATTCATTTGATTCCAGGAAGTGTTCCTCCAAACATTAGGCTGTACAGATATCCCTA
>APFE030240447.1:297139-315090 GCA_000404065.3 Pinus taeda | reverse complement strand
AAATCAGAATGAAGATTGAAGACATTCTGAAAACAACATTTAGAACTCATGAGGGTCATTATGAATTTTTGGTCATGCCTTTTGGCATTACCAATGCACCTTCAACATTTCAAGTTTGATGAATTCAATTTTCAAACCATTCCTTAGAAAATTTGTGTTAGTATTTTTTGATGATATACTAATCTACAGCAAGTCTTGGAAGGATCATGTTGAACATGTTGACAGGGTGCTACAACTATTGGAGGAGAAACAATTATATGCAAAAAGACCCAAATGTTTCTTTGGAGTGCAAGAGGTGGAATATCTGGGTCATATTGTATCTCATGAAGGAGTTAAGGTAGACCCTAGCAAAATTAAAGCCATTAAGGAATGGAGAATCCCCACATCCATAAGCATCTGCGAGGATTTCTCGGGTTGACAGGGTATTATCGCAAGTTTGTTAAGAATTATGGAGAATAGCAGCACCTCTAACAACATTATTGAAGAAAGATGCATTTTCATGGACTCCAGAAGCAACAAAGGCCTTTGAACATCTTAAAGAGGCAATGTGCCAAGCACCTGTCTTAGCTACACCGGACTTCACAAAAACCTTTATTGTGTAATGTGATGCTTCAGGAAATGGAATTGGTTATGTTTTAATGCAAGATGAAACACCCATTGCTTTTGAAATTTGTCCAATCAAGGGAAAGTTTTTACACATAGCTATTTATGAGAAGGAAATGTTGGCAATACTCCATGCACTTAAGAAATGGCGACCCTACCTAATGGGAAGACACTTCAAGGTATAAACGGTTCATGATAGCCTTAAATACTTTTTAGAACAAATATTGTCCTCTGAAGAGCAACAAAAGTGGGTCACGAAGATGTTGGGTTATTACTTTGAAATCATCTACAAAAAGGGGAAGCAAAATGTGGTGGCAGATGCACTCTCAAGAAAGGATGAGGATGTGGAAGCATTGTTGTGTGCCATTTCTATTATCCAACCAGATTGGATAAATGAAGCGAGGAATGGAAGAATGATAAAGAACTGTGGGCACTTATTCGAAAGCTACAACAAGATTCCAGTACGTCTGATACATTTAGCTGGAAAAATGATTCGTTATGGTACAAAGATCGCTTATACCTCTGTAAGAATTCCCAGCTAAAACAAAAGATTCTTATGGAATTGCACACTTTCCCTTAGGAGGGCAATCAGGATTTTTAAAAACTTACCACAGGGTTAAGAAGGAATTTTTTTGGGATGGCCTTAAATCAGATATTCAAAAGTTTGTGGCGGAATGTTTGGTTTGCCACAAAATAAAGTTGAAACAGTTAAGACACCGGGTCTGTTACAACCTTTATCCATTCCAAGCCAACGTGGGGAGGAGGTTTCAATGGATTTTATCATAGGTTTATCCAAGTCTGAGGGAAAGAGTGTCATCATGGTGGTAGTTGATAGACTTACCAAGTACGCACACTTTTGTGCATTATCACATCCATTTAAAGCCAGTACAGTTTCTACTGCATTTATGGAAACAATTCAAAGCTACATGGAAACCCAAGATTATTGTAACTGACAGAGATCCCATTTTCACTAGAAATTTTTGGACAAGATTATTTTCTTGTCTTGGTACTCAGTTAGCTCATAGCTCATCTTATCATCATCAATTTGATGGGAAAGCTGAGATAGTAAACAAATGTTTGGAAGTATATCTTGATTGCTTTGTATCTGATAAATAGACACAATGGGTCAAATGGTTGCCTCTGGTTGAATGGTGGTATAACACTTCCTTCCATATAGCAACAAAAATGACCCCATTTATGGCAATTTATGGATATTAGCCACCATCCATCACATCATATTTAAGAGAAAGTTCTAAGGTTCAAGTAGTGGAACATCACATCGAACATCAACAACAAGTCCTCCAACTCTTAAAGGATAACCTCGTGTTGGCACAGAATAGAATGAAACAACAGGAAAATCAACATCACAATGAAAGAAGTTTTGATGTAGGTGATTGGGTATTCCTATGGCTACAACCATATAAGCAAATATCCCTCAAGTAAGCTAAGAAGGATAATAAACTGTCACCAAAGTATTATGATCTGTACAAGGTGTTGCAAAAGTTTGGTACCATGGCATACAAATTGGAGCTTCCTGCAGCTTCTTTATTGCACCCAGTTTTCCATGTTTCATGTTTAAATAAGGTTATAGGTGACAAGCTGCCAGTTCAAACAATATTGCCAGAACTTGACGAGGAAGGGAAAATTATATTGGAACCAGAAGAAGTCATAGAAACAAGAACTCGACAGCTATGAAATCGATCAATTTCGGAGTATCTTATCAAGTGGAAGAACTTATCTGCTGAAGATTCCACATGGGAGGATGAGAATTTTATACAGAAGCAGCCAAAAATACTCAAGCATTGAGGAAAACACTTTTTTGAAGGAGAGGGGCATGTTGTGTCCCTATAATACTAGTGATTACCCCATTACTATTGTAGTTGTATCCCTTATTAATATCGTTGTGCCCCTATTGTCCCCATATTGTTATTATTGTGCCCCATAGAATCCCTCTATTGTTATTTTTGTGGCTTTATATTATTATTGTTAGGTCAGCTAGGTTATATTGTGACTCCTTAGACTCCTATATATAGAAAGGAGCTTTTCTCATTTGAATCATCCAAGAATTTTTCATTTATGTAATGCAAAGGAGGTTGCCCCCTCGAAGAGGCTGAATTCTAAGGCGTAGATCTATCTTTTCTATCTTTTTCTTGAGTTGGTTTAATAACAGAGGATCCCTACTTTCTCAGCAAGGCAGTCTAATAATTAAAAAACATTCCTTTCTTTTAGTTCAACTTCTAGGGTCCTGACCTTGTGTTGTGGCTCCTTGTTGTTTCTTTCCAACATCTTATTTCTTTTAATGAGAAACATATGTAAAGGAGTAAAGAAAATTGTGCCTACATGTTTTTGGTTCCTCTTGGACTTTTGTACTTTCCTTGGGGCTTGTACATGATAATGTTTTATTGAGCTACAATTATGTGCTATAATTATGTTCCTTTCTATGATGTAACATCGCTTTCCTCTATCTATTTCTCAATATATTCTACTTCCTACACCTCTCCTACTGGTTCTTAGTCTCTTTTTTTAGTCTCCTCACTAGGTCATTGCATTTTTTTCCTACTTGTTGGAGCACATGCAACACTAATAATTTAATGAGACTATTATGTGAGAAGGAGTATCTAGGTTGGTTTCCCTTTTGGACACTCGTTTCCATTTATTTTAGTGTCTTCCATAGGAAAAAGGGCATATTTATCCTTATTTAGTTCATCATATGTTCTGGTAGCTTCAATGATCCAAATTTAAACAAAAACGCAACTAATTACAGAGAACCATAAACACAGAGATGTAGCAGGAATAATACTTCATTTCATTAATGTAAAATACTGAAATATGCTTACAAATAGAAATAGAAATAAACCAGCTAGGGCGATGGTAGCTTATCTCTGAGGAGAGATGTGGCGGCTACATGCCTATGAACTGTGTTACAATGAGGCTCAAAGGCCTATTTATTGTTGAGAAACAATGGAAAAATCTAAACATCCAAAAACCTAACCCTAGAAGATGAAACACCAAACTGTGGGCCCTGTTTGGGTAAATCGGTACATCAAATTCCCGGGGTCGTAACTTTGGCATATGATCTCCGTTTGACGCACATAATATCTTGTTAGAAAGATCTATCTGAGAAATACAACTTTGGGAAGAGAAACATCAGTCCATGGACCCATGTTGCTCCCATGTTTCCCAAGAAACATTATTTAGGGCCTCAAAACGACTCTGGAAGTTCAGGACCAGAAAAACTGCTAAAAATAGTAAGTTGTGCTATAATTAAGGAAACTGAAAAAGCTAAGAAAAATAATGGTGGGGGCCCAAGTGGACTTGGTAGGTGGCCACCAACATCCACCTGGATCATTCAAGTGGTGCCAAAACACAATTCCATGGCATCCCTCACATGTAAAGTACCTTTGTATAAAAATTACCACATCATCCCATGTTGTTGGTAGGGATTTTCTATGAAACTTGTTGCCCTTCTTCACTAACAATTCCCTTTCTTCCAAGAATTCCTTCATCATTTCTAACCATGTATTCTTTTTGGAGCACCATCAATCCCCAACCGATGATATCCCACATATAGTGGTTATGGTTTCCCCCTTGATCTGTAGTGGTGTCCCTCCTATCACTCTCCTATCATTCCAAAAATTTAATTCAAACTCAAGTACAATGTCATCATCATACTCTTGTAGTATCTCAACATACTCAATCCATCTTGCAGCTTAGAATATGGCCTAAATATGGTTACAATCTTGTAGAAGGAGTGCCTTAGAGGGTTCTTAGTGATTCAATGAGCCACCCATGATGCCTACTTCAAATTTAGATGATCTATCAATTATAGTGTGGAATGAAAAATTTATTGGGGTGTATTTTCTAGTTAAGGTAGTGTAATCATGGGTTTAATGGTGATGATTATGTCATAGATTGTGGTGGTAATTGAGAATTATGGTAATTGATGGCAGGTGATCTATGCAAATGATTCCAAGGTAAGTACAATGACATTAATTTAATATCATTCACTATGTAAGGAAAGTCATACATTTTAATGCTTACTTTGTATTAATAAACTTGTATAGGTTGGTGACATCATCATGTCACATATCACCCTTTTCTAATGTTTTCAATGGAATCAAGTGCAAATGTCCTCAATTCACGAAGGGATTGCAACATGAGGTGTTGCAACAAATACCTTGGACTAGTTTCGCAATACAAGTTGTTATAGAAATTATCTTGAACTTGTGTTTCACTAAGATGAATATGTTGGCCCCACTCGAAAAGTATTGCAAGAGTCATCGAGTCAGTGTCACAAAATGGTGGCCTAAAGGAGTTGCAAAAACTATATCAATTTCTTTCGTGATAGGTGTTGTAATAGTGCAATGTTTTGTTCATGGCAGATGTTGTAGTGTCACAACAACTAGTGTTGCAACAAAGATGTTTCAAAAATCAAGATGCCCCCTTCTATCTCATGAGCACCTGTGGAGAGAGTTTGTTAGGAGCAATAGATATTAAGAACCTTAAAATCACATAAACAATTTTTAGCATATTTTTTTTCTCCCTTTTTTATTATAATATATCAAGTTCTAATGGAGTTATTGATCACATGATATGCACCAAATCGTTCACAAATGAGATTTTTTTATAATTTTATTTCTTGAAATGATAAGAAATTATTAAGAATGAATCATATAGTATGTATTTCTACCTTATGAACAATATCCAAGTCATTATTAGGCCATTCTTCATCGATCCTCCTTAAAAAGGCTTCTTTTGATAAGGGCTTGTGATACAGTTGAAGCTTGTGCCCATTTTCCATCAATGGATTTCTTTCCTCATCAATGGTACATAGCTTGATGGATCCATTGTCACATGTAGTATCAATCTCTTATGGCCCATGACAACAGGGACATAATTGTCCTTTAAATTCCTTGAAAATTGAGTCGAACTATAAGGCTCAATATCCATCTTTGAGTCTCTTCTTCTTTATGAAATTTTCAACCTCATCCACGTTAATACTCCCTATTCCATCATACAGGACCCTCCCTTTATCAATTTATCACCTTATATGATTGAAGCCTTGCTCTCTACCCAATCCTCATTGAAGGCTATCATCACCAATCGCTCCACTATCCCACCTCCTCTCCCCATCTAACATTCATCCAATATTTCTCTCTCTTCATACCACAAACTATATTTCTTAATGGTTTCATATATGTTTAGTGGATATGGTATCCCTACTATACCTACTCCCTCAATAGTCCCAGTTGTTTGTGACTGCCCAAAACACAATAGGAAGTGCATTAAGAGAAAAATGAAGGATCCTAGTTTAGTTCTAGAAAAGGACATACAACTACATGAAAATAAAAAAATGGAGGAATCCACCATCTTTGGAAAAACTTTTAGCAAAAGGATGTCCATGGTCCTTCTTAGGAAATGTATAGATTCTAATTTGTCATCGCTACTAGGTTATTCACCCCAATTCATGATCTTGGATAAGAGTTATATGGGATGGATTTTGAAATCAATATAGGATGCATATAAGATCCTATAGGAATTTTGGCACTGGGATTTATAGGCCCTATTCGTAAAGAAATGGTCAATTTATTTCAATTCTCACTTGTAAAATTGGTTATTATTCCAATATGAGTTTGGCTACCTATTTTTCCATTGATATTTTAGATTAAGGATGTATTTAAAGATATCAAGAATGCACTAGTATTATTCATGAAGCTGAACTCTCCTTTCAATAGACATGATATATAGGTATGGCCCATATAATGGTAGGCATAACATTCTCCCCAGGCCTATCATACTCTATCTCAATTAATTTGGACCATCTAGTTCATTGACATAGTTTATATTATGAGGGAATAACATTCCAATGTGGTTGGTGTTGTGCTCATAGCCACTTGGGTAAAGATTTACACCCCCCCCCCCTCCACAAAAAAAAAAAAAAAGAGGAAATTGGTTTGAAAGGATAATTTATATTTAGTCACTCCTCCTCATATCACTCAAGCTTATTAGAATTCATATCCTACTCATTATGGCTCCCTTGTGATGGAGCATAAGTTTTTGTTAGTAGCTAATATGGAGGTTGTGTCCAAGATGGGTCCTTTAACTATACTAGAAGCACACAAATAAGATGCACCCATTGTGTCATCAACTTCTTTGAATGGATTTTCCTCTCGAAGTATGAATTTTCCCCCTAACCACCTTTTACTTTTCCTTTCAATTTTCCTCATTCTCATTGTTTTTCTATTTCTCCACAACCTATGTGAAATCCCTCCCCCTGTATCTTCTAGGGGCTATTTACCCTCACTTTAAGGACTCTCCCTTCTCGTCCCCTCTCCTATACTCTATCAACTCTCTCATACCCTGCCTTCCCACAACCTTTCATATTGTGAAGGTATCACTTCTCCCATATTTTGGTATGGGAATTTTGACTTCTCCTCCTCCCCTTCCCCTTGTTACAACCTTCACTCTCTCTCAAAACCACTGCAATATTTGGATGTAGATTCCCTTGAGGACCTTCAGTTAGAGTCTATAAATGGGTTTGGCTTTGAATAGAGGGGACATGAAGCATCCTGGTAGAGGAAGGGAATCCATCCTCTCCTTGGTTTATGTTCAGGTAAACTCTAAAATTGTCCTACGAAAATAGAAATCAATCCTTGGAAACCTTAGAGCATTAACCCCACAATTGGTTCCTAAATGACATTTACAACCTTAAATTGTACTAGGTTGGCCAAAACCTCAAAAAAAGTGGCAATAAAAAGATTGATTGAAGTTTGTAATCCATAAATTTTATTTCTGCAAGAAAATATAATGGAAGGAGAGAAGGCATAATCTTTTTTAAGGAAAAACCTCACCTAGTAGTACTTTGTTGCTTTGGATGAAAATAGGAGATCAGGCTGGAGATTATTTCAAGATGGAACCATCTAAGTATTTTGTTAATTTTAGCCCAGTCCATTTGATCAAGGCTTGCACTAGACCTACATTCAAAATATCTAGTTATGTCTTTCATATATTGTAATATCTATGGGCCATACTCTAATAGGAAATACTATTGGGAAAATTTCTTCAAGTTACATCTCATCATTAGAAAAAGAATTATTGTTGGTGGTGATAAAGATTTTACTCTAGTGGAATCTAAAATTGGGGGACCCTCGCAAAACTTGAATGCCTCTTATATTTTTTCATAGAACACTTTGACGATGACAATATCATTAACATCCTCCCCCTAAATTACTCCCCACATACGACCCTGCATGGAAAACATTGTAAAATTCTTAGACTTTTCTTCATATTTGAAGCTCTTCTCAACCATAATATTTTTTTGCACCAGAGAGTCTTTGTAGGTGGGAATTTTTACCATAATCCCATTATCCTTGAATTTGATTCTATTAATTTCATTCAGTTCTTCCTGTCACCAGTGATCAAATATGATTTTACCAAGTTTTGTAGGGGTATTAAAATCAAATATTATCATGTCACTAGGTTTTTAGAACAAAATTTGGTCACTAGCTAGTGTGTCTAGGTCTACTACTTCTCCTTCAAAATTTTCATATTCTAGTCACTCCCATCACTCAGTTGAATTTTCCATCATTGATCAAATCATCATCCCCATCTCAGCTATGTCACCACGGTCTTCATTCAGCTTAGTGTCACCATTAGGTCATTAGGGATAGAGTCATCAAAACTATCATTTGATTCAATAAACCAAGAAATGAAGGAGTAGTGGTGTGATTTGCTCAAAAAGTTATGTTTCTAAGTGTAATTCATTTCAAAGTGATGTAATAAGTTATGTTATGAAAACTGCATTGAATGTTCCTAAGCTACATAGTTTCCAAAGAAAAAGTGAAAAAGACATAGTGTGGGCCACCCCACTACTATGAAAAGAAATAAACTTATACAAGCTGTAAAAGACCATCATAACTCATTGACTTGCTCACCTCATTTCTACAGAGATCTCATTCATCACCAACCACTTCCTCACCATTTTTATGGACAAAGACATTCCAAATATTTTTTCTCAAGCTACCTTGCTATGTTTTCTATGGGAAGCCCTCCTTTTCATGTTTGCAAGCCTACAAATCCTATTCCTATGAATTTTATCCTCCCTCACACTCAAACACACTCCCTAAAACCCTCACAAACTCTCACTCTCATTCCTAAATCCTCCTATACCTAAAACCTAACCTAAAATATATTCCTTCCCCAATCAATTCATTGGTTGTGATCATAGACAAAGCCCTCTCTGGTTTGGTAGGGTTAGATATCAAACTAAAAGCTTGGTCTATGGTTACCTCCGCTGATCTCCTCTCAACTTGGGACATTGTGGAGGTAATATTTTTCCATCATTTTTAGATAGATGAGTGCTATATCTTCCCTGGGAAAGAATGAAAAGGATCATATCTGATTTGCTGATGGTGAACAATGATCAGACACAAGAAAGTTTGTGCATATTTCACCTAGAGACTCCAGTGTCAAAGAATCCAAAGGCTTAGAATTTTTATAGCGACTCCAAATCAGTTTCAAATTTAATTCGAAGACTCCACTGGAGGATGAACTTTACCAACAGAAAAATGAAAGGACAATATGGGAAGATCGGGTATTCAAATTGGAATTTCATTCAAGACTTCATGTTCTTTGTCATAAATTTTCTCTTTTCTTGAGAATTCCAAGAAGGTTTCTATTTGAGAAAATATCCCAAACCCGCATTTGAATATTTTCCTTTGAAGGTTGTGGATACAAACTCTTCGTATGCCTTTGATCTTGTTCAAGACCCTTCTTATGAATCTTTTGATAATCATTTTCAGCTTGATGAGCCTCAAGGGATCAAGACTAATCCTATATCTTTTGTACATACTCTTATACCTTGTAAAATTCTAGATAGATACATGCCACTCATCTTACCTCTTATACTCCATGATTTCCCTAAAAATTATTACAAATATCTTCCCAGGTTTGATGGAGAATATGGTAACATCACTGCTGAAAAACAAATTCATAATTTTGAAAATTTTCTCGACCTTTTTGAGGTTGAAGAAGATGATGTCAATATCAAGATTTTTGCTTTATCTTTGCAAGTCGAAGCCAAGAAATGGTTCAATAACTTACCAACTACAAGAATTTTTTATTTCCATTAGTTTGTGAATGTCTTCCTTGATAGATGGGTGATCAAGAGAAATCCCTTTCTGATTTTAGAAGAATATAATCATTTGGAAAGACAACTAGGAGATACAATGCAACACTCTTTAGCCAAGTTCAATCATGTATACCATTCAATCCCTGCAGATACCAAACCGCCACCCAATTTATCTCTCTTGCACTACCCGAATGCCTTTGATCCATAAATGGAATTTCAATTGAGAGAAAGGAACACTACCACACTCAAAGAAATGCAGGATAGTGAAATAGCTGTGGAAGATAATTTGTTGGTCAAAAGGTCAAAGCTGAAAGAAGAAGCGAGGGAAAACATAGAGAAGGAACATCTAACATCTTCAGAAGTGAAGCTTGACATTTTGGTAAGCACAATGGAAGAAATGATGCAAAAGCTCATCATAAGAGATAAATTTGTTGTTCAAAAACACCATGTCCCTCTTATTGTTGAAGAAGAAGAGGTTGTTGAACCTAACCATTATCCTACTCATTCCAGTTACATAGATCAGAAAATGATTGTTTTGTGTATTCATTTATGGATAGTCATGAAAATGGATCTGTAGATTCCTGTGGAGGATCAATATGCTGATCTAATGTGTATGTTTGATGTCATTCCTTGTAATTATGAGTTAGCCAAGTATGATTAGTATGATGATGATTATGTTGTTGAAATAGAGGCTGACTCTCCAAGGCAACCAATGACATGTTTTTGGGAGGAAGAAGCTTTATTACAGTAGCTCAGATGTAGTACTCATCCTATGCATATCAATCATGACAGCAATGAAGAGAATCCAGAAAATTTCAAATCAGGTAAAAGCTCCTTTCCTTTATGTTTTACTTAATTTCAATCACTGAGAGAAAACTTTCCTTAGATTAGAAATCAACAATCGTTCTTTTTTTATGTTGAGCATGGATAATACCATGAAATTCTTGACCAAGACTCCTTACCTTGAGAAAACTATAAGGTTACCAAGTGTGAGGCTCCCTCCTAGGGTCCTCTAATTAAAAAATTAAATTTATCTTAATTTAAACACAATAAGATGGGAACTAACTTATTTATATCTAAACATTTATTTGATGATAATATACCATTAAAATTTATTTACCATAATTTAAATAAGTAAGAATTTCATTGTAATCATTTACATAAGTAATCAATAAATAGAGGAATACATGTTGCAATAGCTTAGTTGATATGATCCTCAACTTCTGAATCTGTTGGGATGCTCCTCTTGACTACCCGACTGGATTTGCCTCCCAGCCAAGTAGGAAATATTTCCTAGCCCAAGGAACTTCCACAGGTACCCTAGCCCTTTGATCCCAAATCCAACCAAATGTAGTGTGTCCAAGTTAAACAAACACTCTCCTTCTCTCTCTTCTCTTTTTCTCCACTTTCCTCCAAAAACAAAATCCTCTAAAACCACAAACAAAACCAAAATCAAAATCAATACCAAGGATCCCCCCCTCCTCTCATCATCCTCCCCCTTTTATGCCTCTTCCTCCCATCCACCTCAACCACCTATCATTAATGTCATGACTACCCCTTGATCCTTTCATTTGACTTTTATTACCATATCTTCTCCCAAGTAAATTTGAGAGGACATTTTGGGGATAAGATATGGATATTTAGTTTGGAAATTAATTGGGGAAGGCCATATCTTCTCCCAAGTAAATTTGAGAGAACATTCTGGGGATACGATATGGGTATTTAATTTGGAAATTAATTGAGGAAGACCATATCTTCTCCCAAGTAAATTTGAGAGGACGTTTTTGGGATAAGATATGGATATTTAATTTGGAAATTAATTGAGGAAGACCATATCTTCTCCCAAGTAGATTTGAGAGGACATTTTGGGGATATGGATATTTAAATTGGAATAATGGAAGGAGACCATTTCCTATACAAAATTAAATTTGAGAAGACAAGTTTGGAATTGAATAATAACAATAATAAAATGTATATCAGTAAATAAATTTACAGATCACAAATGTAGGTATGTCCCAATATTTCTTCATAATTATTAGTTAATATTTTCAGGTAATTTAAACACTAAAAAAATTTGCATGATAAGATTAAGTAGGGCATTACATACACCCCTCCTTCAGAAAACTTCGTCCTGAAGTTAGATTGAAAAATATACAAGGAGTTCGAAAGCAGTTTGACAAGAAGGCATAAAAAAATAGAAAGAGGGTTATAGTAGTAAAATTTGATAAGTCAGACAATGACACCACCTCCCATCAAGAGTCTCCAACTAATCTATATCCTCCTATCCTTCCTAACCTACTTCTGTTCCCACCATATCCATCCTCTGCTGCTATATATTGTGGCATCGGCTATACCAATCTAACCACTATTAAAACCAATATGGCGGACATGTCGACTATATCGACCTAACTTCCCCAATAGGAAATTGGAAATTTTCATCACGTGTCTAGGGGAGTGTGTCTATCACTGCCCTCCCATGATTCTAGGTTTGGAGGTTACACGATGGGAAGTACCTCCACCCCTCCTTACAACTAGGTTCAACACCCTAATATGGACCATACTACAATGTTGGTTGGGTACTTGTCATCAAATAATCCACTCAGGTAGTCTTGTCACCTACCATTTACATTTTGCCCATGTTATAAGAGTGCATATCCAGTAGACACAAAATGTAATGGAACAATGTACATCATACCTTTCCTCATTATATGTCTCAACCTTCCCCAATGGAAGAGTAGATCTTAGCTATCATATAGTTCTTTCTAATCTGCAGGTCAGTCTCATTCATGCATATATATTACAACAAAATATATATAGATAAGTAATCTTAAACATCATGTTATTAAGTCTAGTATCACGTGTCAATTTTGTAGTTCATACTGAAAATAAATCTTACATTAGATAAATCATAATTTCACTAAGTCATTCATTAGATAAATGATATCCACTTAAACCATACATGAAACAATAATAACTCTAATAAGTCATGCACTGGATAAATCATCACCAAGTAAGTCATACATTAGGTCATACATAAAACATTGCCATCATCAATACCTAATCCATATAATGATTTATATAAGTAATTTCACATTTCCAATTAAATGCATCAATATCACATAGAATTCATAAGTAAATAACAGGGAACCGCAAATAGGGCCTTAGCATAGGTAGCCATCTATGTCAAAATGGGCATCACAGATGCTCAAAAAGTGAGGGGTAGTCACAACATATAGTCTCTACATCCTCCTAGGTAGCAGCTCCTGGGATATACTTGTCCCATTGGACCTTAACTTGGTCCATCATACGATGCCTGAGCTGTCGAACCCTACGATCCAATATGCGTAATGGTTCGACCACTATGGTTCCCATGTCCGAGACCTGCAATTCCCTCCTATCCAGTTTGTGAGATTCATCAGAAACATAATGTCATAAAATAGATACATGAAAAACATCATGTGTTTTATGAAAATGGGGTGGTAGTACAACACGATAGGCAATTGGTCCAATTTTCTCCTTGATCCTAAAAGTTCCTATGAACTGAGGTGACAACTTCGTCCCTTTCCCAAACTGAATGGTGCTTTTGTTGGGTCAGATCCGAATAAAAACTTAGCCCCCTACTTCATAACTGTGATCAATCCTATGTGTATCAGCATAACTCTTCTGTCTATCTTGTGCTTTCTTTAACACTTGTCGAATCTGTCTTACCTGTTCCTCCATTTCTTGAACTACTTCTGGCTCAAGTATTACTCGGTCCTCCAACTTTTCCCAACTCAATGGCATCCTACAAGGCCTTCATATAGAACATCCTGATTGAACTGTGGTAACTATTATTATAGGAAAACTATACCAATGGTAAGTACCTTTCCCACTATGTCTGATTATACATGATGTACATTATAAGCATGTCTTCCATAACCTGATTTACTCGTTCAGTGTGCCCATCTATTTTTGGATGACATGCAGTACTCAAGTTCAATTGAGTCCCTAGTGTTGACTGTAAACTTGTCCAAAACCTAGATGTAAATCAAGAGTCACTATCATAAATGATCTTTGTAGGTAACCCATGCAGTTGAATAACTTCACTTATAAAAACTCGTGCCACATCAATAAAATCATAAGTGTCTCTTACAGGAATAAAATGGGCAATTTTGGTCAATTTATCAACTATAACCAATATAGCATTGTCCCTCTGTGACGTGAATGGAAAGCCCACAAAAAAATCCATAGAAATTACCTCCCATTTAGACATAGGGATGTCATATGGTTGTATGATTACTACTGGATGGTGATGATCAACCTTTACTCGTTGACATTCAAGACATTTGGTGACAAACTGGACTATGTCGTGCTTCATTCCTACCCAAAAGAAGAGTTGCTTCATGTCCGTGTACATCTTCCTCACTCCAATATGTGCACAATAGAGTTCTCTATGTGAATCTTCGAGGATGGTCCTTCTTATACCCCCTTCCTTAGGTATGTACATTATCCCTTGAAATCTGAAGAGTCCATCTAGTTCAAGGACATATCCCTCAAAATTTGGTTCTATCTTCTTCCCACTCTAGAGTGTTGATATAACCTTTAGATACCAACTATCTTCAAAGAGTTTCTCCAACACACATTCCCTCAAATTTACCTTTAAGACTACTAGGGAGAAGGTTCGTGGCCTCCTACTTAGTGCATCAGCCACCAAATTCTCCTTTCCCTTAATGTATGAGATCTCAAAATAATATTCACTCATTAATTCGCTCCACCGCCCTTGTCTAGCATTCAAATCCCTTTGAGTGAAGAGGTTCTTCAGGCTTTGATGATCTGTTCTTAACTCAAATCTTCTCCCAACGAGGTAGTGTCTCCATAGTTTCAAAGCTAACATCACTGCTGCTAACTCTAATTCATGGGTAGCATACAACTCTTGATGTTTCTTCAATTTTTTAGATACGTAAGCTATTACTCCACCTTCTTGCATCATAACTACTCCCAATCCATGCTTCAAAGCATCGATGCAGAAAATGAAGTCTTTTTCCATGTCCAGTACTCGAAGGATCAATGCTCTAGTTAGTAACCTCTTTAGTTCTGTGAATGCATTGTCACATTCATATGTCCATTCATACCTGTAATGTGGTGATGGGTTTTGAAATCCTTGAAAACCCTTCCATAAACTTGCGATAATACCCTACTAGCCCCATAAAGCAATGCACCTCATGAGCATTTTTCGGTACTAGCTAATCCATTATGGCCTTTACCTTTTCCGGGTCAACTGGAATCCTTTCTCCTGAAATGATGTGCCCAAGGTAATGAATTTTCTTCTGAAAGAAGGAACATTTTGATAATTTTCCATACAATTGATTTTCCCTTAAGCAAGTCAATACAACCCTTAGGTGCTTTTCATGCTCCTTTTCATTCTTGGAATACACAAGAATGTCATCCAAAAATACTTGCACAAATTGGTCCAAATACTTCCTAAACACACAATTCATGAGGCTCATGAATATTTTTGGTGCATTGGTCAAACCAAATGGAACAACTACGAAATTGTATTGCCCAAACCAACTTTGAAATGCAATTTTTGAGATGTCACCTTCCTTAATCATCAATTGGTGGTATCGAGATCTTAGATAGATTTCTGAGAAAATCATTGCTCCCTTCATTTGATCAAATAGGTCATCTATTCTAGGTATCAGGTACCTATTCTTATTTGGGCTCTATTCAAGTCCGTATAATTAATGCATAGCCTTAAGGAACCATCCTTCTTCTTGATGAAAATCATCGGTGCACCCTAAGGTGAAATACTAGGTTTGATAAATCGCAAGTCTAAGAGCTCTTTTAACTGCATCTGCAACTCACAAAGTTCTGGAGTTCTCATCCTATAGGGTGTCTTAGATATTGGTTTTGCACCAGGTTTTAGGTCGATTATGAAATAAATCTCCCTTACAGGAGGTAATCCAGGCAATTCCTTAGGAAAAACATCCTTGAATTTTGACAAAATTGGGTGTTGATCTAAGGAGGGTCCTTTTTGGTCACATATAGCCTTGACCACATATAGCTTGCAACCTTGTCGGAGACAACGTTTTACCTTCATCATGGATATGAATCGTAGCGACACTCCTCTCTTGATTCCACAAATCTCAATTGGCCTATCTTCATAATCTAAACAAATTACCTTCTTCTTGAAATAGTCTACCAAAGCTCGATGAGCTTCTAGCCAGCCCATTCCAATAATTACATCATACATCCCCAATGTTGTGACGTATGCCTTCAACTTAGTTATACACACCTCAAGGTTTACCTGACATTGTTCAATGCTAGTTCCTACTGCTTTTTTTATCCCAAAAGCCATCTCAACTTGCTTAAAGTCATCATGCTCCTAGGTTGCCAACCCACATTTTTCTAATGCAATTGGTGAAATGAAACTATCTATAACACCTAAATCAAAATAAAATAAAATTAACTTTTACTTTTTTTATCATACCTGATGTTTCTACCACGAAAAATTCATTTTCAACTTGTTGGTTATCAACTACTGCATAGATTCGATGGTGGCTACTTGCTCCCCCCATCGGTGCTTTTCCTTCTCTACGGCTATTACCAGTTTGTAACTCAGGATAGTCACACTAGTAATGAGGTCCCCACATCCCCAATAAATGATGTGTGGTAGACCTTGAATCGAATGTTGTGGAGTTGTTTGGAATGAGTTCCTTCCCTTGGGACCCCTGCCCCTACTTACTGCTCCTCACATATGAACTTGATTTTAATGCACCCTTGAAGTTGCAAGTGAAGCTACACTAGTAACCATTGAAATCCCCACTATTGGTGCTCTAGGTACAACCCTATTTCCATATGGAGATGGCCTCAAACTTCCTCCCCTAGGGAAGGTATGAGGGGCCTTCCCCATAAACCTTGGTTGTTGTCGAAACATGTTTTGTTTCAACCTTTAAGTCTAAGTGTTCTTCAACATAATGAGCATGTTCCACAACTTTTGCAACTGAGGATGTTTCCACATCCGCACCATTGCCCTAATATTTGGGCTCAATTCATAAATGAAATGATCTGCTTGTCACTAGTCAGTATCCATGTAGGAAACATACTTGATCAATTCCATGAATCTAATCTCATATTCTTCTACCATATGATTTCCCTATACTAATGCATGGTAGGCTCCTACCTGTTGTTCTTCATAATATGCTAGTAGGTACTTTTTCATGAATCTCTCCTGAAATAACTCCCAAGTAGATGTGTCCAGAGTGAGGTGTAGTTGACGATCTAAGTAACCCCACCAATTTAGAGCACTATCTCAAAGTTGGAATATCTCTATTTTAGCTTTTGAATTGGAAGTATAATCTCTTAGTGCGAAGCACCTTCTCATTCCTTCTAACTAGGCTTCTGCACGTTCGCTGGCACGGCCTTTAGCAAACTTTGGGAGCTTAATCTTTAGGAGCTACCTAGTAATGTCCTCGATTGGAGGTCCTCTATTGGAGTCTCTTGATCCCTTGAGATTTCCTAACCCTGATGGATGGTGCTCTACTTCCACTTCAATTTTTTGGCACCCTTTTAAAGTCTCATTAATTTCTTCTATGGAACGCAAGATGAGAGCCAACTCCGGTGAAGGTAATGGGTTATTTGTAGGAGGTCCTCGTGATGACCCTCCTTGACCTTGATTTCTCTGCATCCTCACCATTTTGAATTGTTCAAATATTTGTGTGATACGCAAGTTCATTAATCCAACTTAGGACTTGTCCACTCTTAGCTGACTCACATACATGTGTATAACGATAGTCATAAATTTTTCTTTTACTCTGCTCATAAACAAGCATTATTAATATTAAGAAGATTCACAGGGATCTACTGAATCCTCTCATGTGTGAGTTCTACATAACTTACAAATTTTCTCTTGATACTCGCTAGGGTACTCGTGCAATGTACTTATAAGTCACACTTTAACACAAACTTGTTTTCTTTAGTACCATAGTTATAATTTAATATTAAGCCAATTAATAACTTGGTTTAATATATTCAAATAATTAAGTTAAATACTAATGTGAATAATACCCTTTTTAGTCATGTCTTCCTTCTATGGCCATTAGTTGTTCCTTCCCAACCTTCATATTATGTTTTAAAATCATTTATGTCCATTTTATGATTCATGGGATCTCCTATAGGACATATAAACAATTGGTCTCAGCTCTTGAAGAGGAAATGTCCTTGAAGCAAGGTTTCTAAG
>APFE030240447.1:271687-285706 GCA_000404065.3 Pinus taeda | reverse complement strand
ACTGGGACTACCAGCTTGATTTTTCATTATGTTCCTTTCAATGTTACAATACATATTTATACATGCTGAAGCATCCAATACCATGGACTAAAAACTATTGCGTCCAAAACCATGGACCGAAAACCATCGCGTCCAAAAAACATGTGTGAAAATCATGCACAAAACCGTAGGTGGGTCCGCCCAACGTAACATAGGGTCCAAAACCAAAATTTTTTGGGGCGCTGCCCCGGAACCCATAAAGTGGGGTTACGGGTACCCCTCAAACCCCCTGTTAACAATGTGGAAAGAATATAACACAACCCAATAGGTATTGGTCCTAAGTGGTTTTGGTCCATGGTATTAAGAAAGGCCTAAATTATATAAGGAGGAGAAGATCATTAGGCAAAGGGAGACAAGCATTGGATATTTGATAAAAGGGAGAGATCCAGTATGCAGGTTATGGGTTTATGATGCTTTTCTTGATCTGAACCAAGGATGAACCTTAGCAGTTGATGGAGGACAAGATCTAACGACGAATCAGGATCTCGAGGCTTCGAATGAATTATCTTTATATGGTTTGATCATGTTTATTCTATATCTGTATACTAACGCATGTGTTGTTCTATAAATACTATGATCTGGGAATAACTAAAGTCTAGAATAGCTACAAAATTATGAATGAATAGTTATAGATGTATATGTTGGTTGACTTTGCTAAAAGTGCGTATACACATAGGTTCGACACATCAAAGTAGCATATACCTTATGAACTATGATGTTTGAAGTTACAGTTGGTTTTGGTTTTTGACGCAAAGTTTTGGGTTTTTGCTTTATGTTCTGGTGATTGCACTCTAGTAACAATGTTCAAATTGATTGATTGTGATTTTCTTCAATGATGATCGATGGGATCTAATAATGGATCAAGATCATAATGACTTATCATTAGGTGATCTGATGGACTAGATCTGGTTGCTAACACATGTATTATCCTTTATATGTGATGATCTGGGTATTTCTATAGTTGGGAAGAGCTGCGAAGTTATAAGTAAGTATTTGCAGATCTATATGTTGGTTCGCCTTGATGAAGTTGCATATACATGGTGGTTCAGCTCTTCCAAGTTGTGTATACACTCTGATGCATGGTTTTGAGGTTACAACTGATTTTAAATGATGATGCAGTGTTCTTAGTTCAGATTTGTGTACTGGTTACAGTGATCTATTTGTTCCAGCTGGTTGACTAAATTTGATTAAGTTGGAATGAATGGTTGATTCAGTTGTGATAGAGGTTCATGATTGCAATGGTGACTGACTTTAAGCTTCAATGTTGTTGATGGGTCCAATATGAAAATTGGACAAAACATGGCCTTCAAGTTATGATGTTGTGTTCCAGGAGTATCCAATCTGAAAAATTTATGAAACGTGGTACTAGGAGGAAGAGAGAAGGTTGTAGCCTTCTGTAGGTTAGCACCTATGTGCTAGTAAACATATCAGCTAGTACAAGAGCTAGGGGGTTGTAGCTCCCTTCCAGTAGAATCTAGAGAACGAGAGAAGGTTGTAGCCTTCTACAGGTAGAAGTTTGCGTACTGGTATGAGTCTACAACAGTACAATGTTGTAAACAAATTTCCTTATTATTAAAAGAAGACAAAGATGACAGCAACATGTGGTTTTTACCCACATTGGGTTTCCACCTTACATGTTGGTGTTCATGTGTGTTTCTTATGTGTGATGGTTCTTTCTGTTATTAACTGCACATGGTCACTATTTAATGTTTAATAAAATACTGATGCTCATTTTAAAGATCAACATATGATGAATTAACTGAATCATTAGTTTGTTGGATATATTCTTGTTTCCTTATACACAGTTATGTGCACACACAAGTTACCCTCATTGAAGTAGCATATATGAAATTGAGGATGAAAGTAAAAATACTATTGACATGACTAATACTGATTCACCCACCCCCCCCTCACAGTAGTATTTCCAATAAATTTCTTCACGTCCTCACCATTTTAAATTGTTCAAATATCTATATGATACGCAAGATTCATTAATTATAACTTAGGACTTGTCCACTCTTAGCTGACTCACATTCATGTGGATAACAATAGTCATAATTTTTTCTTTTACTATGCTCGTAATCAAGAATTATTAATACTGAGAAGATTCCCAAGGATCTACCAAATCCTCTCATGTGTGAGTTCTACATAACTTACAATTTTTCTCTTGATACTCGTTAGGGTACTGGTGAAATGTACTTACAAGTCATGCTCTAACACAAAATTGTTTTCTTTATTACCATAGTTATAATTTAATATTAAGCTAATTAATAACTTGGTTTAATATATTCAAATAATCAAGTTAAATACTAATGTGAATAATACCCTTTTTATTCATGTCTTCCTTCTATGGCCATTAGTTGTTCCTTCCCAACCTTTATATTATGTTTTAAAATAATTTATGTCCATTTTATGATTCTTGGGATCTCCTATAGGACATATAATCAATTGGTGTTAGCTCTTGAAGCGCCAATGTCCTTGAAGCAAGGTTTCTAAAAAAATATATAAATAAATAAATAAAATAATAAATATATTATATATTTTTATGTGTGTGTGCTGTGTGTTGTGTGTTGTGTGGTTTGTGTGTGTGTGTTGTGTGGTGTGTGTATTATGTAGAGTATATGTAAGTCTTGAGTCAATAATTAGATTAAACAAGAAAAATAACATTGCATAAAATAAATGTGAATTCTTACGAGCTTAATAGACAAAGTCTAAAATATTGTGGGATGAAAGAATGCCATTTTTGTGATATTAATAGAATGGAGAATGAAAATTAATATCATTTATATACTTGTTTTAGACCAAACACATAGATCTTAATTTCAAAATGTATTTAAAACAAGATTTCCTCAAACAAGATTCAACGTCGCACTCTAATAGTTCCAAGTGCTTGCTTAGAAAGGATCTACCTTGGAGTTTGCACACATTGTTGAATGCAAGAGTGATCTCCAAGTTTCCTACCAGGAGGAAAGCTTTCATAGTGCATTCTACTCTGAAAATAACAAGTCAATGATGGATAGAACTATTGAGGATGAGCTAGAAAATTTGGTAGTTTTCACTATGGATCCATCCTTGGCTTCACATAAAGCTCATTTACAGTACAGATATACAAAGTATTTACAACAAAATCAAGCAATAGAGAAGTGTGAAGGGAGCCTTGAGGACTTTTCACGAGGTTATTTGAAGATTGGTTTTAATCGAGAAGGAAATAAAATTGTATATTGGGAGTGGGCACCTGCTGCAAAAGAGGCACAACTTATTGGGGATTTCAATGCTTGGAATCGATTGGGTCATCAAATGGAAAGAGATCAATTGGTGTTTGGAAATTCTACATACCAGATAATAAAGATGGAAATCCTGCTATCCCACATGGTTCAAATGTTAAAATTTGAATGAAGGCTGCTAATGGAACATGGAATGATAGGATACTAGCTTAGATTAGGTATTCGACTGTGGACCCTAGCAACTTCGGTGCAGCATACGATGGTGTTTATTGGGACCTACCCCCACCTTCTAAAAGGTATGAATTCAAATATCCTTGGCCACCAAAGCCTAAGGCACCACGAATTTGTGAAGAACATATAGGAATGAGTGGCATAGAACCATGTGTAACATCATATGTGGAGTTTATAGAAAATCTTCTCCCTCACATAAAAGAAAACAAATAAAACACAGTTCATTCGATGGTTGTGGCAGAGAATTCTAATTATGGATCATTTGGACATCATGTCACAAACATTTTTTCTCCCAGTAGTTGGACATGCACACCAAATGAACTGAAATTCTTGATCTATAAAGCTCACAGTTTCAATTTACAGGTGTTAATGGACATGGTTCACAATTATGCTAGAACGAGTGTCACAGATGGTCTCAATTGTTATCATATTGGTCAAAGGAAAAAAGAATCGTACTTCCACTCTTGAGATAGGGGTTACCACAATTTGTGGGATAGTCGGTTATTTAACTATGGAAATTGGGAAGTTCAATGTTTTTTGCTTTCTAATTTACGGTGGTGGCTAGAAGAATTCCATTTTGATGGTTTCCTTTGCAATGGGTGTATATTTAAGTTCATTTGATACACAAAAGCGACTGAAGGATACTCTAGCACAAGGCGTTTGGGTGGAGTGTAATACCCATATTCGTTTCTTGCAGTTTTGCACTGATTTGAGAGTGCTAACAAAATGAAAGCTAGTCCATGCCTACTTGGTGAGTGCTGGAAGTGAGCTCGATGTTTTCCTTCAAAATAGATCTATCCACATGTATGTCAAGTGTGGGATTTCGGAGGATGCACGCCAATTTTTTGACCAAATGTCTGAATGAAATGTGGTCTCCTTGACTGTCATGATCGCAGGATATGGACGGAGCAGAAATAGCAAGGTAGCACTGAAATTATTTTTCCCCAGCTGTATAGGGAAGGAATAAATCCTGACCAATTCATCTTCTCTAGTATATTAAGGGCAATCGGGAGCTTTTCAAGCTTGGAACATGCTAAAAATCTCCATGCCTAGATAGTTAGAGCAAAATTTGAGTCAAATATCTTTGTGGGAAACACTCTTGCAACATGTTATGTTAAACGTGGTTTCCTTAACGATGCAAGCCAAGTGTTTAGAATAACGTATGTGAGATATGTAGTTTCATGGAGCACAATTATTTATGGGCATGGACAACATGGACATGTAGAGGCTCTGCAGATTTTCAAACAAATGCAGAAAGCAGGTGTAAAGCCAAATGAGTTGATCTTGTCTAGTATACTAAGTGCTTCTACAGGCTTAGCAGTGCTTTTTGAAGGTATGCAATTTCATGCAGGTGTCAAAATTCTTCAAATCCCATTCGAAGTAACAATTTAAAAAATGGTAAAGTTGTATGCATGAAATTCAGTGACACAACCACGAGTTGTCCTGCCATTGTTGCAGCCAGGGAGTTGGATCGTATATTGGCAACAAAATAAAAATATGAAATCAAAGTGAATTTTCTAAATGTTATATATTGTTATCCATGTCCAAAATATCCCAGACTTGGATTGTGAATTGCATGCTTGAGAGCAATCTGAAATGTTTTAAATGTCTGTTGGTGGGTGGTTTTGAATATGCCTCACATATGCTTTTAGCAAATATTAGGAGCCATTATCGTACAATATTATAATTTGGGTGCTCATAACTGAAACTTGGGTGTACATGTTTTATTGAATATTTGAACTTGGGAGCCAATATTATTGTAGTACCAAGTCGAGTTATGAACATGGTTGCATAGGTATTTATTGAGTATTGGCTTCGCGACAGATTGGGGTGGTTCTGATATATTCATTAAGGATTGACTGGAGGAAACTTTTAGTTGATTCAGTTCTAATCTTATAGATAATGGCATATAAGATGAGTAGCTTGATATTTGGAAATGTTCATGACATGTGAATGAGGAAAAATTGAGGGTTGTTGTTGAGTTTAAAAGTTCAGAATTAGCTTCGGATCTTCACAATCTTGAAAAGGCTGGACTTCTCATTTTTTTTTTGGTCTATTCCTCTTGCAGTCCATCTTTTATAGCACAACATTCAGTCCAATCTAAAATCTATGCATAACGACAAAGCATTGGCTAGCCAAAATTGATGCAAAACTCAATTGCATCTCAGTCAAAATCTGAGGAGGAGACTATATCTCAGTCAAAATCTATGAAGGACCATAATTTGCTGGAGCAGAAACCTATGAAGGTAGAAATTATACATGAGTTGAAAGATAAGTAGTGTTGTAATCTAACTAATCTAAAATACATGCAAAAAGGCACTATTTTTGAGGCAAAAGATCTGTAAAAAGACATTATGTTTGGGTTAAATTCTATGCACAATGACAATGTTTATGGGCTGAAAGCTCAGAAACATATTAGAATGCAAACCCTTACTTTATAAAAGATGGAAGCGGGGCCAGAATGTCTGCAGAACTATGCTCTACCAGATGCACAATCTATGCAAAAAGACAACATTTTTGGGTCAAAATCTATGGAGAACTATAGTACTGCAGCTGAGCTGAAGACTTTACAAAACACAATACCAAGAACTAGGCATAACGACACTATACAGGGGCCTAAATCTAGAAAAATGTCATATTTTGAGGGAATAAATCTGCATATGGGTTGCTAAACTTCTGAGAATATGTTCTTTATATTGTGTTCTCAAAGCAGAATAAATGCAGAATTTGAATTTGTGACTAAAATAATTAGCCTGCACCTCAAGGAATGCTCAAGGGAGTATAAAATGGTGTCTGCCTATGGAAATATTCGTTATATCCACCGAGAATTTATGAGCGATAGGGACACTTAGCTTCTAATTATTTGGATGCCCCATGTGAGAAAATGAAGGACTACACCCTTGATAAGGACGATTCAAACAAAGTCAAATGGATCAAGTGGAAGATTGGGAAAGTGTAGTGCTTAGCATAGAGTAGCAAGAAGCAAAGGCCGATGCAAAGGATATGCTAATGTTCTGTGGAAGCTAGCTGTTAAGATCAAGAGTGATGAAGTTAAGGATACACAGGGCAGTGATAAAAGAAGTTCTAAATTGCTAGTAAAATGGAGAAAAAATCATTAAATTAGTCTTAAATGAAATCATTTCCACATAATTTTTATAATAAAAATGCTTACAAGTAATTATGAGGGTTATAAACTCTTTTAGTGGAGATTCGGGTCTAGTGGGTCTTGGTTCCAGATTTTGAATCTGGGTCTCATACGACATGTGAGTCTCCCCCTTGGAGTCCTCTAACTAAAAAACTAAATTTATCCTAATTTAAACAAAATAAGATGGGAAATAAATTATTTATATCTAAACACTTATTTGATGATAATATACCATTAAAATTTATTTACCACAATTTAAATAAGTAATAATTTCATTGTAATCATTTACATAAGTAATCAATGAACAGAGGAATACTTGTTCCAATAGCTTAGTTGAGATGCTCCTGAGCTCCTGACTCTATTGGGATGCTCCTCTTGACTACTCAACTGGATTTTCCTCCTAATGAACTAGGAAGTATTTCTTAGCCCAGGGAACCTCCACAAGTTCTCTAGCCCTCTGAGCCAAAGTACAACCAGATGTAGTGTGTCCAAGTTAAAAAAACACTCTCCTTCTCTCCCTCCTCTTTCTCTCCACCTTCCTCCCAAAACAAATCCTCCAAAATCACAACCAAAACCAAAACCAAAACCAAGACCAAGGATCCCCCCCCTCCTCTCATCATCCTCCCCCTTTTATGCTTCTTCCTCCCATCCACCTCAACCACCGATCATCAATGTCATGACTACCCCCTCATCCTTTCATTTGACTTTTCTTACAATATCTTCTCCCAAGTAAATTTGAGAGGACATTTTGGGGATAAGATATGGATATTTAATTTGGAAATTAATTGGGGAAAACCATATCTTCTCCTAAGTAAATTTGAGAGGACATTTTGGGGATAAGATATGGATATTTAATTTGGAAATTAATTGAGGAAGACCATATTTTCTCCCAAGAAAATTTTAGAGGACATTTTGGGAATAAGATATGGGTATTTAATTTGGAAATTAATTGGGGAATACCATATCTTCTCCCAATTATATTTGAGAGGACATTTTGGGGATATGGATATTTAAAATTGGAATAATGGAAGAATACCATTTCCTATCCAAAATTAACTTTGAGAAAACAAGTTGGGAATTGAATAATGACAATAATAAAATTTATATCAGTAAATAAATTTACAGTTCACAAATGTAGGTATGTCCCAATATTTCTCGATAATTATTACTCGATATTTTAAAGTAATTTAAACACTAATAAAATTTGCATGACAAGATTAAGTAGGGCATTACACCAAGGCAGAAAATAAACAGGTTGAAAGTGGTCGACAACCTTATCCTGAAGTTGTTGAGAATGTTGTTTGTAACATAGAACATTTTTTCAGTCCATAATCACCATTACCAAGCAACATTCAGTTTGAAAATGTAGCCAAAATTGTGGAACATGAGAGTTTATAGAAAATCATGTAACCTCATAGGAACCAATGTATGACAAATTGCAACAGTTCTCTCAAGTTCTCCTTGATCCAATAGCTAATGTTGTGGATGATATATGTAGTCAAAGTCCTTCTCCATTAAATATGAGATTCAAAACAAATATGACACGAATTTGATCAAGCAACTGGCTTCATTGTTTTGTTCAGCAGGAGTCTCGTTACAAAGTTCATCCAGAAATTTGTAGTCTACATCTGTTTCTCTTAAGAATGAAAAACTTCATTTTATAAAACAACCAATGTCTAAAAAGGAAGAATATTCTAGTCTCGTTGTTGATCATCAAGAAAAGGTAGTCATTCACGAGTTTCAGGATCCTTTTGTCAAGTTATTGCAGCCATCAAGGGAGATGAGTTTTATTTTATTTATGGATCATGTACACATGTTAAGTGGACACTTGGAGTGGCCTCGCTTTTGTTTGTTCTACATGCTCAAGGAAAGTACGAGAAGAATTAAAATAAGTAGCCATTTGCAAGTTTAGTTACATTGGAGGGAACATTACACATGATTGTATATATATCTTCAGTAGGTGGGTGGTTATCATAAGGATTTGAAGCCTGAGGTGAAGGCCCTAAGATCCTGATGGTTTTCTCCCATAAGTAAGTTCCACCATTTTTTCTTTTGTATATTCAAGTCAGTTCAGTTAGTCAGTCAATTTTCAATTTCAAGTTTGGTCATTGTGTTTTGACTCCATTCTTAATGGATTAGGCTACCTGATCTATGGTGTTCTTGACACCTCCAAGGAGCCGCCATCCCTAGTAGGAGCCAATGTTAGTGTCATTCAGTTCTTCCTGTCACTAGTGATCAACTATGCTTTTACCAAGTTTTTTTAGGGGTATCAAAGTCAAATTTTATCATGTCACTAGGGTTTTAGAATAAAATTTAGTTACTGGCTAGTGTGTCTAGGTCTATTTCTGCTCCTTTAAAAATGTCATGTTTTGTTCACTTCCATCACTTAGTTGAATGTGACATCATTGAACAAATCATCATCCCCATCTCAGTTATGTCACCATGGTCTTCATTCAGCTCAGTGTCACCATTAGGTCAATAGGGTTAGAATCATCAAAACTACAATTTCATTCAATAAACTGGGAAATGAAGGAGTAGTGATAGGATTTGCTCAAAAAATTATGTCTCTAAGTGTAATTCATTTCAAAGTGATGTAATAAGTTATGTTCTGAAAATTGCATTGAATTTTACTAAGCTACATAGTTTCCAAAGCAAAAGTGAAAAAGACATAGTGTGGGCCACCCCACTACTATGAAAAGAAATTAACTTATACAAGCTGTAAAAGAACATCATAACTCATTTCTTGACTCATTTCATTGCTAAAGAGATCCCATTCATCACCAACCACTTCCTCAACATTTTTATGGCCAAAGAAATTCCAAATAATTTGTCTCAGGCTACCTTGTTGTGTTTTCTGTGGGAAGTCCTCCTTTTCATGTTTTCAAGCATACAAACCCTATTCCTATACGTTTTATCCTCCCTCGCACTCAAACACACTCCCTAAAACCCTCAAACCCTCTCACTCTCATTCCTAAAACCTCCTATACCTAAAACCTAACCTAAAATCGATCCCTTTTCTAGTCAATTCATTGGTTGTGATCATAGAGAGAACCCTCCCAAGTTTGGTAGGGCTAGCTAACAAACTGAAAGCTTGGTTTATGGTTACCTCCATCGATCTCATCTCATCTTGGGACATTGTGGAGGATAAAAGTTTTGCGTCATTTCCGGAGAGACAAGTGATATATCTTCCTTGGAAAGAATGACAAGGATCATATCTGATTTGCTAATGGTGAATAATGATCACACACAAGAAAGTTTGTGCATCTTTCACCTAGAGACTCCAATGTCAAAGAATCCAAAGGTTTAGAATTTTCATGGTGACTCCAAATCAATTTCAAATTTAATTCTAAGACTCCACTGGAGGATGAAACTTACCAACAAAAAAATGAAAGGACAATATGGGAAGATCGGGTATTCAAATTGGAATTTCATTCAAGACTTCATGGCCTTTATCATAAATTGTTTTTTATCTTTTCCTAAGAATGTCAAGAAAATTTTCCAGAGTACTGTATTTGAGAAAAGATCCCATACCCACATTTGATTCTTTTCCTTTGAAGGTTGTGAATTCAAATTCTTCGTACGCCTTTGATCTTAGTCAAGACCCTTCTTTTGAATCTTATGATGATCATTTTCAGCTTGATGAGCCTCAAGAGATCAAGGCTAATCCTATATCTTTTGTACATACTCCTATACCTTTTAAAATTCTAGATAGATACATGCCACTTATCTTACCTCTTATACTCCATGATTTCCCTGAAAATTATTACAAATATCTTCCCAGGTTTAATGGAGAATATGGTAACATCACTGCTGAGAAACACATTCAGAATTTTGAAAATTTTCTTGACCTTTTTGAGGTTGAAGAAGAAGATGTCAGTATCAGGATTTTTCCTTTATCTTTGCAATTCGAAGCCAAGAAATGGTTCAAGAACTTACCAGCTGCAAGCATTTTTGATTTCCATCAGTTTGTGAAAGCATTCCTTGATAGATGGGTGATCAAGAGAAATCCCTTTCTAATTATAGAAGAATATAATGATTTGGAAAGACAACCAGGAGAAGTAATGCAACACTTTTCAGCGAGGTTCAATCAAGTATACCATTAAATCCTTGTTGATATCAAACCGCCAACTGGTTTAGCTCTCTTAAATTACCCGGATGCCTTTGATCCAGAAATGGCATTTCAATTGAGAGAAAGGAACACTACCACACTCGAAGAAATGCAGGACAATGCAATAGATATGGAATATAATCTCTTGATCAAAAGGTCAAAGTTGAAAGAATAAGCAAGGAAGAACATAGAGAAGAAACATCTAACATCTTCATAAGTGAAGCTCAACATTTTGGTAAGCACAATAGAAGAAATGATGCAAAAGTTCATCATGAGAGATAAGCTTGTTGTTCAAAAAACCATGTCCATATTATTGCTGAAGAAGAAGAGGTTGTTGACCCTAACCACTATCCTACTCATTTGAGTTACTATAGATCAGAAAATTATTGTTTTATGTATTCATTTATGGACAATCGTGAAAATGGATATGTAGATCAACCCGTGGAGGATCAGTCTGCTGATCTAATGTGTATGTTTGATGTCATTCCTTATAATTATGAGTTACCAAGTATGATCAATAAGATGATGATTATGTTGTTGAAATAGAGGATAAATATACAAAGCAATTAATGACATGTTTTTGGGAGGAAGAAGCTTTATTACAACAACTCAGATGTAGTACACAGCCTATGCATATCAATCATGACAGCAATGAAGAGAATCTAGAAATTTTCAAATCAAGTGAAAGCTCTTTGCCTTTATGTTTTGCTTAATTTCAATTAATGAGAGAAAACTTTCTTAAGACTAGAAATCAACAGTCTTTCATTTTTTATGTTGAGCACAGAGAAGACCATGAAATTCTCAACCAAGACTCCTTACCTTGAGAAAAGCATAAGATTACCAAGGAATAAAATAAGCAGGTTGAAAGCAGTCGACAACCTTATCCTGAAGTTGTTGAGAATGTTGTTTGTAATATAGAACCTATTTTCAGTCCACAATCATCATTACCCAACAACATTCAGTTTGAAAATGTAGCTGAAAGTGTGGAACATGAATATTTTATAGAAAATCATGTAGCCTCATTAGAACCAATGTATGACAATTTGCAACAATCCTCTCAAGTTATCCATGATCCAATAGCTGATTAGTGGATGATATATGTAGTTATAGTCCTTCTCCATTAACTATGAGCTTCAAAACAAAGATGATATGAATTTCATCAGGCAACTAGCTTCATTGTTTTGTTTAATAGGAGTCTCATTACAAAGTTCATCCAAAAATTTGTAGTCTACATCTGTTTCGCTTGAGAATGAAAAACTTCATTTTATAAAAAAACCAATGTCTAAGAAGGAAGAAGATTGAATTGAGGCTTCTGTGATCCATCACAATTATAAGAAGAAATTTCGGCATAAATCACATTCAAAAAATCATTGTCGACACATTTCGAAATGCATTGACAATGATGTTCTGAATGTGATTTACGCTGAAATTTCTTCTTATAAAGGAAGAATATTCGTGTCTCTTTGTTGATCATCAAGAAAAGGTAGTAGTTCACAAGTTTCAATATCCTTTTGTTAAGTTGTTGCATTCATCAAGGGATATTAGTTTTATTATATTTATGGATCATTTACACATGCTCAGTGGACAGTTGGAGTGGCCTAGTTTTTTCTTTTTCTACCTGCTCAAGGAAAGTATGAGAAGAATTCAAATAAGTACCCATTTGTTGGATTAGTCACACCGGAGGGATCATTACACATGATTGTATATATATCTTTAGTAGGTGGGTAGTTATCATCGGGATTTGAAGCCCGAGGTGAAGGCCCTAAGATCCCAATGGTCTGGTGCCATAAGAAAGTTCCATTAGTTTTTTTTTTTTTAATAGTCAAGTCAGTTTAGTTAGTCAGTCAATTTTTAGTTTTGACTCCATTTCTAAAGGATAAGGCTAACTAGTCTATGGTCTTCTTGACACCTCCAAGGAGCCATCATCCCCAACTGGAGCCAATGTTAGTTTCAGTCATTTCTTCATGTCTCCAATGACCAAATATGCTTTTACCAAGTTTTGTTAGGGGTCTCAAAGTCAAATTTTATCATGTCACTACGTTTTCAGAATAAAATTTGGTTTCTGGCTAGTGTGTCTAGGTCTATTTCTGCTCCAAAATTTTCATGTTCTGTTCATTGCCATCACTCAGTTGAATGTGCCATCATTGAAAAAATCATCATCCCCATCTCAGTTATGTCACCATGGTCTTCATTTACCTCAGTGTCACCATTAGGTCATTAGGGTTAGAGTCATCAAAACTATCATTCCATTCAATAAACCGAGAAATAGAGTAGTGATATGATTTTCTCAAAAAGTTATGTTTCTAAGTGTAATTAATTTCAAAGTGATGTAATAAGTTATTTTTTGAAAAATGCATTGAATGTTCCTAAACTACATAGTTTCCAAAGAGAAAGTGAAAAAGACATAGTGTGGTCTACCCTACTACTATGAAAAGAAATTAACTTCTACAATCTTTAAAAGACCATCATAACTCATTTCCTCACTCATTTCATTGCTAAAAAGATCTCATTCATCACCAACCACTTCCTCAACATTTTTTTGGCCAAAGACATTCCAAATAATTGGTCTCAAGTTACCTTGTTGTGTTTTCTATGGGAAGCCCTCCTTTTCATGTTTTCAAGCCTACAAACCCTATTCCTATACATTTTATCCTCCCTCACTCTCAAACACAATCCCTAAAACCCTCACACTATTATAGAAATTTTTGGGCACTTCAACCCTATCACAAATGTCCAGAAACTGAGGGCTCTTAAGTCCCTAAAAGTGTTGCTTCACTGCCTAAAGGAATAAGGTCAACTGATTACATCATCTCCTAGAAGTTCTCCACTAAAAACTGCTCATAAATGGTCAAAAATGGACCATACTGAAAGCTCAATGCAGAGGGTGCGATGCATATCACCTTCCCTATGTACAGGGTGTGATGCATAATATTTTTTTCCTCTGTAGGGTGCGATGGTCGGGAATGGACAAATGGCAGGGACAAAAATGCGAGGTGGAAGGTCATGGAATCTTCCAAAAGCTTCCCCTCTGACACTTGCCACTCCATTTTTGACTAGGGATGAATAAGAGATCGTCATTCTCCAAGTGGAAGCAGGAACTATAAGAGAGAAGACACTAATCAAGATCCCAAAAGATTACTCACCTCTCTGTAATCATCTATATATGGATCCCTCATCACAGAGATCCAGAGGCTGGAATTTTGTAACTTATAGAGAAGTGTTGTTGGTATTCTGGTGTACATTCACAATGTTGGGTGATTTAGCTTTGCTTG
>APFE030240447.1:258047-270135 GCA_000404065.3 Pinus taeda | reverse complement strand
TATTTATGAATTTAGATCCTTGTTTCTTGCATAGTAGTATGTTGTTGTGATTCTACAGGTCCTTTTGAAGCTGAGCAGACAAAGAGCGAGCAGCAAAACTCTATCAAGAAGGAGAGGAATCGAGCGCAAGACTGAGGTTGGCCCTCTTGGTTCTCCTCTCATCTATTTTCATAAAAGGAATCAATAGTAGACTTTGATTGTTTGTTTCTAAGATAGCCACCCATCTTAGTGGGAATAGCAGCATCTGTGTGGACACTATTCCTGTATAACAAAATGGCGACTCCGCTGGGGAGCGACTAGATTACTTGTTAGCCTATCTATCCTTGTTTCTTTTATAAACATACAGATGGATCCTGAAGTCAAGCCAGCTAGCCTTCAAACTGCATTTGTCATACAAATGCAAAGTAGATCAATGCTGCTTCAGTCAATCTCTGTTTTTTTTTTATGAATTAAACAATCGATCTGCAAGCAATCTGATTGCCCTGAGTGGTGGCTCTAGTAACCTCTTAGATCACCCCTGTGTTTTACATACATTGATCTGTACTTATTCAGCTTAAACACCTGAACTAAACTGCAAACTGTGAGTGAAATCTCGTTCAAAGTCTCACACTGTAACCATCGTACCCTGCCTTCAAGGCAGCCTGTGTGCATCGCACTTCTCGAATGGAGTAGGTGCGCTGCATACTGAGTTCACTGTGTTACAGGTGCGATGGTCTGGGAGGATTGAATTTGCCCTCCGACTGTGGATTTTTCTCACTGTTTTCAGTCTTATTCAAGAGTTTTTGCTGTCTATAGTCAGTGTACTTCTGTGAATACCCCCTTCTCTTGCATTATTCTGCCTCCTTAGTGTAAAGAACTATAAACATTTTTTTATGTATTGTGCATCGTTTTAGTTCTCTTTTGCAAAAAGTAGCATAGTAGAACTGTCGTCTCTAGATCTGAAAGTGTCGCAGCTGTCGTTTTCAGTTTTAGGAAGCAATTCCATTGTTTTAGATAGTTGATTATACAGTTATTGTTGCATAAGATTTGAATTACTAGTTTTAGAGTGTCGAAAAGTAATTTCCATTTCAAAATCGCAAAGTGTCTCTCTTGCTTTCACTTCGTTTTGAAAAAGAATTTTGTTGAGTACAGTCGCTTTAAAAGTAATTCAGTTTTGCACATAGCTTTCTTAGCATCATTTACACATTAAGAGAGCTGAAAGCCAATACATGCATGTGAATTGGCATTTTGAATGCTTGGATTGATTTAGGATTGTGCATATTAGTGTGTGCTCTGTGCTCTGTGAAGAAAAGATGCTTGACTTTCTTCCCTTTAGTAGCTAGGATTTTCATTGCTGAAAGAAGATAAAACGCCTATTTATCATCTTTGACTGCATTTAGGAATTATACATACATAACGTGGTGAACCTGAAAGGCAAACTGTTAAGCAAGATCAAATTAAAATAAATCCAATGAATCTAACAACGCTTTGGAACTTAACACACAACATCTAGAGGTATAGGCTAGAGACATATTCCGGCATCGTAAAGCCTAGTAACTATTGCTTTCAGTGCTGGTTGGGTGATTCCTCCACTCTGAGATAGCAAGTGCTAGTATAGACTTGTGCTCCCACGTACTGTCGCGTATATATTGGGAGACCACAATAGGCTGCATCCTTTATCCTTAGGAATCCGTGTCTACCGCCCTATCGATCATAATGCACCGAACACAGCATTCGGGAAGACTGACTACCGTATCGTAAAAAGTATTATGCAGTTTTACGATTGGTTTGGTAATCCTCTCTGCCTAGATCTCCAGAGAAGTTCATTTTGCTCCTTTTCAGACTCCTTAAAGGAAAATGTCCTCTAAGAGCTTGTCACTTCAAGCTCAATAAAAATTGAAGGCGACTAGAGTCATCTTTTTTTTTTTATCGACTCTTTAAAATTGAAAAAACAAGTTGTGTCAAAGCATCTAAAATTCATTTAATTCGAAAAACATTTTTCTCTTTATTTTGAGTTGATCAAGTAATCGGCAATCGTGGAAGAAATTCAATCAAAACCCCATCGTTCGTGGAGACTTACGAGTCAACCATCATTGAATCTGGAAGCGAAGCCATTCCAAACAAAGCGAACTTGTTTAACCGGATCAATGTCCCCTAAGTTGGTTGGAGCAAGCACTCCAACATCCTCAGAGACTCCAGTTACTCTGAACATTTCTGGAACCCCTGCCTTTACGAAAGAAATTCCGCAACAGAAACAGGATATTACAACTGATCCTAGTGTGACGGTTAACACTTATATTCCTGAACCGGTTCCGTCTACAGCCGATTCAGAAGGTGTTACTCCCCAACCATCTGCTGCTGCAGAACTTACATCTTCTTTGGCACCAGAAATATTTTACGGACCTGATGGTCTGCCTCTTCCTCCTAGATTGATTTCCATAGAAGAGATTGTGGAAGATCCTCCATCTAGCACTCCAATGGAACTTGGATCTAGGATCGCCCTATATCCTTCTTCATCAGAGAATATTCACCCCCCTCGGAAGTTCCTGAAGAATCGCTGAGGAATCTTTTGGATAGACTTAATATGTCTGAACAACCGTCAACATCAAGGACTCTGTCACCCAACACAGCAACAACGAAAGCTCCTTCTGCTATTCTGACAATGTTCGCCGGCATGCCATCTGTCTCAACCAGTTTTCAGTCGCTGGATGGAGTCCATCCTGGGACTATTTTTACAGTATGGACTATTCCCATTTGTTCATCCGGAATTATATCTAGAATCTCTTACATTGAGTCTCGACAAATTGATCCATCACAAGTTCAATTTGGGCAAATTGGTCCCCAAAGGCAAATTATTCCTTTGAGCACTAGATTACCGTCGTATGGAGGGTTGTATACCCTTTCATTTTCTTCCTGAGAAGGACAACCATGCGTGAGTTCGCAACAAAATTTGGGTTATACTGGAATCACAACTAGCGGTTGGGTACCAGTCCCGTCTCAACAACCAAGAGTTGTATGCTCAATACAACAAAGTTCACCTATGACAAACATTCCCACTATGCTGGCTATTGTGGCAGTATCTCACGTACAAGCGTCACCAATTGTATGCCAACCTCAAGTTTCGCAGGTTGCGATACAACAATATCTTGTACCTCCGACACAACCAAAATCACCCACTAGTGGAATGGCACAGGTTCAAATTGGGAACACCAACCCCCATCTTGGTCAAACAGTCAGTGCTGGACAACAGTCCATGGCTTCACAACCATGGCTGGTGAAATACCAAAAACCACAATTCCAGCAAACTTACCAAGGATATGAGCAACAAGTCTTTGCAAGTAATGGGCAGCAGTATCAACCATATCATAATGGTTATGCCCATCAACCTTACCAAAGTTACCAACATCAAATGCATTATGCTGGTATGCAAATACCGACTGCTCAAACGATTCCGTCTTATCCTGGGTATGCTCAACCAAGCCTAAATCAATAGTTTCCCTTGCTGGCAAGTCTAGAGTTACCAGATCTAAGTCGACTAACGAACATCCAATTGCCTACGCCCCTTGGTGGCCAGCAATTCCGCACAAACTTCTGTCAGATATTCCTAAATTTAATGGAAATCTGGGCGAATACCCATCGAATCATGTGATGACCTTTCATCTATGGTGTTCGTCACACACTCTCAATGATGATTCGATTCAGCTTCGCCTCTTTCAGCAAACATTAACTGGTCGGGCAACAAAGTGGTATATCAAACTACCTAGAGCTTCATTTGATAACTTCAGTACCCTAGCCACAACCTTTTTAACCCATTTTCAGTTACCTATCAGGTACGAAATAGGAACTGAGCTACTTACCAATTTCAAACAAACAATAGCCACTCACATGTCTGATCATATTCATGAGTGGCGGCGTCGTCGTAGAATGGTAAAAGCATATGTTCCTGATCAGCTATTGGTTGAATGGTTTATTAAGTCATTGTTACCCGCTATTACAGAAGATGTGGCAAAGGGTGGAGTCGTCACTGAAGAGCAAGTTATTGATCGTGCACAATATCTAGACTTGATCTATACTCAGTCTGGCACACTCTACGATAAAATCCCTGACGCTCCTAGACCAGAATTCTCCGTTCCTCCACCTCCTAAATCAAACAAAGACTCTCATGCCGACGACAATGTCATAGGTACGACAAGCACTAAAACCACAAAGGCCACATCGAAAAAGGCCCGCACGGTTTCGAATTAAGATTCAAATGACGAATTTCAAGCCTCGGAAGTAAATGTCGTGTCAACATACAAAGGCAAAGAAACCAAGCAACAAGGAGGCAAGAAGAAAAAACAAGGGAAGAATAAAAACTAGGGAGACTCATCTCCTAGAAAATCTTCTACGAAACCTTTTGGGAATGCGAAACCAAAAAATCCATGCAGTATATGTGACAAGGATCACTAGACCCGAGAGTGTCCATATAAAGAAGAACTTAGAAAATTCTTCAAAAGTTCAAAAACCTCGGCTGTACTAACGGATCCGTTTCCAAACCCAGGAAAAAATCTGGTTGCTAACGAAAATGCTTCCCCGTCCCAAGTGCTAATGTTGTCAGTCTCGAAGCAACTGAATGATACTCTTATAACGATAAGGAGTAAATATTATGGGAATCCACAGATGTTGAAGAACAAGGATAATGATCAACCTAGTAGTTCAACAACGACTTCAACAGAAGTCGTGCCACCCATCATTCCTAAATTAACAATAAAACTGCCAAAGGGAGTAGTACACAAATCGATGTTTAATCCTTGTGCCCGAGCAGCACAACACTATAATATAGTTGAGTATTTAGCCCAATCACCATCCGCGATGTCGACTCTTGAGGTGCTACAAAATTTCCCCTCCCAAAAGGAGGATTTATTATCAATATTAGGTGGGATTGACCCAACGGATTCCAATCTTGTATCTTTTAATCATAAAGGATACGACCCTCAGTTACCAGCTCAACTAGCTTTCCTCATTCAAGTGAAAGCCCTCAACAAAACTATTCATAGAACAATTATTGATGAGGGGGCATCCACATGTATCATGTCAATGAGTTGCTGGAAAACTCTGGGGTCTCCATCTTTGTCGCGATCATCAACAACATTAAAAGCATTTGATGGATGAATGTACACCCCGTATGGGATACTAAGTAACTTGCAAGTCAAACTGGGGGGCAAAACAGTAGAAATTGATGCTGAATTCATCGACGAAAATCTTGATTACAATATCTTACTGGGAAGACCCTGGATATATGCCATGGAAGCTATTGTGTCGACCTACTTTAGGAAAATTGCATTTCCTTCCCAAGGAGGAATTACAATCATCGACCAACAAACTTTTCTCCCCAACAGTTCGCAAGTTGCAGGAAGAATTCCAATGATCCATGGAGGCCCTAGCATGCTTCATAATATCGGAGTAGGCCTACTAAAAGACCCTACGTTAATGGGAACCTTTACCCTCCCGCCTCCTACCAATTTGGTGGAAGCGGCTAATGTAGGAACCTGCAATATGATATCTTCCATTCAAAAGATGTCAGAAAACGATGTTAAAATAGATCATTCGCAGTTTTTGCCTCTAATCCCGCTGGAAATATTATAGCAGTCAATGTTCTCAGCATGGGAGGCAAACCATCATCAACGCTCGTCAAGTGTTTGGATAGATAGGTCTAATGAATATGGCACCCTTCAGATCCTTGGTCGCAAGTACACCTTACAGATGAAGGAATCATTCAATCAATGATGATCGATGGGGCACCATGGGAATATCACCACCATCGTTCCCATCTTCCGACTTGTAAAGAAGATAATTCTGGCGACCTACAATATCCTTCAGTATTTGACTTTTTGACGGATATTGTAAACATGGTGGATTCCGAGAGAAACCTATCCAATATCAAAGAGAATATTGCCATAAACATCTCGACCAAAACAGATGTTGTAGAGAACATTCATGTTGGCAAATCTTGTTCTTCTTCCGAACTGAAAATATATAGCACTCTATTTCGTGAGTTTAGAGATGTCTTTGCTTGGTCATATGATGAAATGCTAGGTATCGACTCAGGCATAGTTGAACACGAGATTAAGATGTATTCAGATGTCAAACCAGTATGACAACGGCTAAGGTAGGTGCACCCCAAGAAAGTCGTTGCCATCAAGGCGGTAGTTGAGAAACTCCTCCATGCTGGTTTCATTTACCCCGTTCCTCTAACCGATTGGGTATCGAATATTGTTCCTGTAATGAAAAAACAAGGAATGATTAGAGTGTGCATTGATTACAGGGATGTAAATCAAGCTTGTCTGAAAGACAACTACCTACACCCTTTATCGACCAGATTATTGATGAATGCGCCGAATGCGAAATCTTTTCATTCATGGATGGATTTTCTGGGTATAATCAAATAAATATCCACCCACAAGACCAGTCAAAGACTGCATTCATTTGTCTGTGGGGCACATTCACATATCGAAAGCTACCCTTTGGTTTGAAGAACGCAGGGGCAACTTTTCAGAGAGAAATGAACTATGCTTTCCATGACATCAAAAACATCGTTCAACCTTATCTCGATGATCTCCCAGCTCATTCGTGAAAGTGGACCAATCATCCGCACCATTTGAGAGCAATATTTCTACGTTGCCGACACTACAAGATAAGACTCAATCCGCACAAATGTGTGTTTTGTGTCAGTTCGATCGTTTACTTGGCTTCGTTGTCTCAAAGGATGGGATTCATCTCGACCCTTTCAAGGTTCAGGCAATCATCGATTTGCCTCCACCTTCAAGCCTACTTTAGATTCAGAAACTCTAAGGGAAAGCAAATTTCCTCAGGAGGTTCATTCCAAATTATGCCGAACTAGCTAAAGGTTATACTCGTCTTTTGAAAAAGGAATTACCTTCATTTGGACCAGCGCCAAGCTTCCTTTGATGCTAAAGAACTCTAATAAAGCTCATTAATGTATGCTCCTGATTATCAAAAAGACTTTAACCTGTATCTGGCTGCAGCAGATACGACCATAGCAATGGTTTTAGTTCAAGAAGATAATGGAATTGTACATCCTATATATTATTTAAGCCAAAACTTAAATGATACGGAAATGAAATACTCCTACGTTGAAAAGCTAGCCCTCACAACTATTCAGGAAATACAGAGATTTCGACACTATGTCCCCTTTAGGAAGACTACCATTTTGTCAGATTGCAACCCCGTGACTTATATATTGTCGCGAAAGTTGCTGGGGGGAAAATATTCGAAATGGATAGCAATTCTACAAGAGTTTGATTTGGAATTCAAAAAATCCAAATCAAAGAAAGCCCTAGTATTCGCAGAGTTACTATGCGATCTCCCATCGTCGTCCAATGATGCCACATCCAAAGAAGAAATCGTGGATGAAAATTTGTTTCTGATATCTTCAAGCGATTTATGGTACGGAGATATAATCATTTATCTCCAGACACAAACATACAGGTCTAATACCTCACGCTCTGAACAACGACGTATTCGATACCAAGAAAAAGACTACATGATCGTTGATGATACTCTTTACCGTTGCGGTATCGATACAGTTCTGCGGAGGTGCCTCACCCTTGAGGAGGCCGAAAAAGTCCTGAATGACTGCCATTTAGGCGCGTGTGGGGGGAATCAATTTGGTTATGCTACGACGCAATTTTTTTTACGAGCAGGATACTTCTGGCCAACAATGTTCAAAGATTGCATAACCGCAGTTAGAAGTTGTCATGCTTGCCAAATTTTCGATAGCAAAACCAGAAGACCACCCGCACCGCTGCAACCAGTAGTAGCTGTTGGGCCATTCACCAAATGGGGCATAGATTTCATGACATGTAACCCCACCTCGACTAGGGGGCATGGGTACATAATAGTCGCGGTGGAATATTTTACCAAATGGGCCGAGGCGATGCCTACATTAAACAACAACGGCGAAACAGCTGCCCTTTTCTTTTTCAATCACGTAGTCTCCAGATTCAGCGTTCCACAGGCCATAGTCACAGATCATGGATCACATTTTTGCAATCACATGATGGTTGAATTGACTGCCAAATTAGGACTGTCCCACGACAGCTCTACTCCGTACTATCCGCAAGCTAACAGACAAGTTGAAGCAATCAACAAAATCCTAAAACGCATGCTGCAAAGGATGATAAGAGTCCACAAACGAGATTGGAACCTAATCCTGTACTTGGCCTTGTAAGCATACTGGACATTGGTAAGAAATGCAACCGGATTCACACATTTTCAATTGGTGTACAGTATCGAAGCAATCTTACTGGTTCAATGTGAAATCTCATCCCTCAAACTCACAGTCGACCTTCTCCCCGGAACCTTAGAAGAAGAGGCGCGTTTCTTGGAATTAATCCATTTGTATGAAACCCATCATCATGCAGTTTCATCTAACGAGGCTCATAAGAAACGAGTCAAATCACAGTTCGACAAGAATGTCAAACCTCGCGTCTTCTCAGAGGGTAACCTCATTTTACTTTATGACCAGGAACCCGATAAATTGGGAGCAGGGAAATTCAAATCATTATGGATGGGTCCCTATATTGTTAAACGAGTGTTAGCAAAAGGAGCCTACGAGTTGATGGACTATGATGGGATTCCACTGGCGCAACCTCGCAATGAGTTGTACCTCAAGCGCTACTATGCTTGATCTCGCATAGTAGTCCTCGTGCTTTTGTTACATTTTTGTTTTCGCCAAGAGCATTTAATTTGGTTAAGTAATCCATTTTTTGCATTCGTTGCAGATGTCGAACCTAATGGAATCATTCGTTGGATATGCCGACAGAGCAAGTCGTAGCTCGCGGACTCTGTCTTCTGCGGCATGGGCCATTTTCAATCCCAGCGGCGAGTTAGTAAGTTTCAGAGGAGTATGTATTGGTCGGTCTACAAACAATATCGCTGAGTACAGTGCATTAATAGAACTCCTTTCTCATGCCATCACACATGGTATATGCTGACTTTTTGTCAGGCTAGACTCACAGCTCGTCATTCTAAAACTCACTGGCATCTATGTTGTACGAAATCTAGCTATCTATCGCATGTTCCTAAGGGTCAAAATTTTGGAAAGACAGTTTGATTTCATCCAATATCTACATATTTCTAGAAGTTTAAATACATTAATAGACTCATTGGCAAATTATGTGTTAGATAGACATTTGCGACATTTATAAAACGAAGCATCACATCAATATATGCAGCAGGATCATGTAATTGAACCAAAATAAAGCTCCGAAAATCAAAAATATATTCCATAACTATTTATATTCTGTACATAATGTTCTGTAACCAAGACAAAATTGGTCAAATGACCCAAAACTCAAAAATGCTAGGGGGCACCCTAGCCTAATGATGCTGGTGATAGAAAGTCACCGCCTGTGAAATCATGCGTAAGAGCCTAGTCCATCGACTCGGCACTCCAGTGGTATGTCGCTGCAACCACAAAGGCAGCTCATCGGTCCTCACATCTGGGATGCCAAGGGTAAGACCCTCAATCTTGTCCTGTAGTGCCGAAAGAGTCTCGGCCACATCAAGGTCACGAAGGATAGCCCTCCCAACCGCTTCTCCTGCTGGAATGGCCGCTGGGTCTCTACGGCCCACTGCCAGTCAAAATGGGACACATCTACATGAACACATGAGTTTTGATTAGTCTTGATCATAAGAATATAAGAACATTATAAACAACAATGAACAGAGATATGGTCAGAAGAAAATTACCCATGACACCCCACTGCTCTCCAGCCGACAACACCAAATCCGGATCACCTCGGAAGTCCATACCAACATATGGGAACCTAGCATAGATCATCTCCTGACGGTCAAACCACTCAAAGAAGGTCTCAAAAAAAGAAATATGAGGCTGGCCAGCATGCCGAGACATGAGATCGACCCATCTCTGCATCCGTGGTTTGGTCGGTGGAGGTAGACCAAGTGATATATATTGTGGTTGCATCAGTGGGATTCGCTCCAAGGCGAAAGCAGTCAAAATAGAACCATAACCAAAGTTCTTGGATCTTCCGCTCTTCACCTTGGTCAATTGTTCCTTCATCATAGAAAGTATTGCATCACACCAATTGAACACCTTTGGTTCAAGGCATTCCAAAGCATACTACATATAAGATCCGTTAGCTATATGAAGAGCAGAACTACCAGCCAGTCTAGCAAAAGTAAATAGGATGGTCCGCAAGGGCCGGTCAGTGATGTCTCAGATTTTGATCTTACTATCCACACTTGGCTGAGATCCCTCTCTACAATGCTGGTGAATGTACTCCCTTACAGACTCACCCCCACAGGCAGAACTTGATAGAGAGAGAGGGGCACCATGCCTCGATAAGTCGGTCAGAAAATAGATGTCCACCACTGTCAAGGGGATCGATTTGCCTTAATTTGGAATACCTGGTTGATAGGATCCCAGGCATTGAGGAAATACTGCAACAAACTAATTTTTTGCCTCATGCTCAAGATACAGAAAAACTTCAGCAAGCCACAGTTCTGTAATGCAACTACTGTGCCCAGATCATGTAAAGCAACAACGTCCTCTTCTTCATGCTTGCATTCTCGCCATGTGACAACCATTTTCCTCCGATCAATCTCTAAAAAACAAACAAGGGAAGAGTTGGGATCTTCATTTGGTGAAAACAAACAAAAATTTCATGAGGAAACTGTGCAAAAAGTTTCCTACTTGCACCCATCGCACCCCAGCAAGTGTTCTAGGAGCGATGCATACTGACTAGTCAGTGGAGACATCAGTATGCATCACACCTTTCGACTAAGGAAGGATGCAATGATCCTAGGGAAAGTTCTTCAAACCCCAGGGGCTCAGCAGGACAAGGAGATGAGCTCAAAATCCAAAATGAAAGGCATGTAATGAAAGAGCACAAGTTTAGCTCCTACCTGGTCTGAACGGCATCAAGAATCGTCCACAGAATATCCTGGAATCCGCTGGTGAAAATCAGGGGGGAAAAGCACCTCCAGAGCTCCAACAAACCAAATTCAAATGAAATGGTAAAATGAGAGGTAAAAGTCACTTTTGATTTACTATGCACGTAGTTCAAGTAAAAAATTAGTGTTTTAACTCATTTATCATGCATATGTTTTCGTTTCTAATTGTTTTGATGAAGCAAATGAACAGGTAGTACACTCTTTGAAAGGACAAAATGTCAAGGGAAAATAAAAAAATCAATGATCATCATGGCGAGCAATGTTGTCGCAGAGTTCAAGCTCGTTAAAAAATAAACTCTCCCCGAGCAGTTTTAGCGCATAGTTCAAGCTCGTTAAAAAATAAACATAAGTCATGAGCAAGTGTTTCTCCCTTCATTTAAGCTCATTAAAAAATGGACCAATTATTTATTGGGAATGCCTTATCGCCAGCTTTTGAGCCTTGGTCGTGTTCTCTCCATCTCTTCCACTCTGTTTTTAGCCGATCATTCACCCCCATATGATTGCTTACCCCTTCGAGGAACATATGTGAAGAGTGATTCTACTAGCCATCCTTGTAACACTGCCATGATTGGAAAATTCCAAATCTTACCCGGAATCAGCTGCTACCCGAAACCATCACTCGTTCCTCGAAAATGAGTCTTCTTTAAGCTCTTTTCACCCGACTCGTAAAATATGAAAAGATTGCCGAGCGACTGGCCTCTCTAGCTCGTTAAAAGGCATCGGAAGTGCTATCCCTCCTCTAGATTTTAATCTTTTTGGACCTGTGGGATTATTACACAAAAAGATCGAGCGCTTGTCTTGTTCGGCTCGTTAAAACTATCGAAAATTCATCCCTTTTGTATTATTTTACGCTTTTTCGGACTTAAGGGATTACACAACGAAAAAGAATCTTTCGAGTCTTATTTCCGTTTCTTTCAGACTCTCTAAAATTGAAAGAGACCGAGTTATCTTTGTCGTTAAACTTGTTAAAACTAAATAGCGACAAACTCATCCAACAGGACGAGAACAAGCTTCAATGTCACTAGGCTTGCTAAAATATAGCGACAGGTTCGCCCGAAGGGCAGATTATAGAACAAGCATATGTTATCCTCCTCAAGCTTGACAAAAATAAAGAGGTACTGGTCAACAATGA
>APFE030240447.1:236364-251215 GCA_000404065.3 Pinus taeda | reverse complement strand
TAGTTATAAGAACGAGGAAAAACACCTACCTAATTACCTGGGATGTTTTGGTGGTTCAAACCCCCTAATTAAGGGAAGCCAACTTCCACTGATCTCAATACCATTGTGCCTATTGAGATTCTGTGGATGTTTTATAATCTCAAGAGCCTCCGTGATCTTCCTTCTTTGATATTGCTCTTCCCTTGCAATAATTGAGGTGCTTTCCAAACAAACTTGATGTTTTGGTTTTTAGGAATGCTCCGCAAGGGCCGAAGTACAAGATCTTCCGTTCATAATTTCAACTCCATGTTCTTTCAGTCTTTTCTGCAAAGGATGACCTATTTCACCAATGTAACTTTTTCCACACGAACAATCAATTTTATAAACTCCCTTGAGTTGTTGTCTATAAATATGATCCTTCACAAACCTCATACCCTGCTTAATTTTTCCAGGTGCTAAGAACTATTTGACTATGTCTTTCTTTTTTAGGATTTTGGCAATCTTATCTGTCACCCCTTCAATATATGGTAGGACAACTCTACCACACTCAGTTAGGTCTTGGACCTTAGTTATCTGAGCTAACACCCTCCTTTCTACTCTCTCTATGGCTTTCTTAATTTGTTTTTCTTTGTAGCTTATACTCTTAAATACTGAAGATAAATGTTCCTTCTCTTCCCTAAGATGTTCAGGGTCAGAAATTCGAAAGGCCCTAATGGCAAGAGTGTTAAGCACACCGAACTTTTGGGATGGATGATGGTAGGAATCAACATGGAGGTAGATTTCTGTGTGAGTGGATTTTCTAAAAAAATTATGTCCTAAAGAGCCGTCCATTTTTCTAATGATAAGAACATCTGAGAATGGGATACTATTGTTTTCCTATAGCTCCATAGTAAATTTTATTTATAGAGAGATAGAGTTCAGGTGCATGAAAAAATTATCAAGCTCTTCCCTACTATGGGTCCATTTTAGGTTGGTATCATCATTCAGATTGGTCCTGATGATGGATCCTTATTGGGATTTGAAACATTGACAAATATCAATGATTATTCATATATTAAAATTGGTTTCTTTAAATTTTTCAGTCAAATAGAAAACAATAGCCTAATAGTTGAGGTTACAAAACTTGAGCTCAAATATGTCCTTCACAAGAAAATGGAAACATCACTAGGTTAGATGGCCTCCCTATATTATTCTATATTGAATGTTTTGATTATCTAGGTGATGATCTATTGAGACTTATTGATTTTTCCAAAAATTACGGTAAAATCCTTTGTTGCACATGTATTCCAAATTTATTTCACATTGCTTGAAAGACATCCTTTTGAAACATATCTCCCATGAGAAATTTGGTGTTTTGGTAGGGTGTCAAATTCGTGATGCTATCTACCTTCCCAAATAATGTCTTGTACAAAGTAAAAAAAAATGGTCTTGTATAAAGTGGACCCCTCAAGAGCATTTGATAGGGTCAATTGGCTTTATATGAGACTCCTCTTCATTCACTTTGGTTTTCAATTAGTTCATCTCATGGGTGTTGTCAGGTGTAATTTAGGGATCTAAACTAGGACTTGATTTTATATCAATCCGATGTTTGTAAACTTTCAAGAAAACTACAATATGTAATATGTGTTAAAATAGATTGTTTGTCACTTCCACGTCAAAATTAGCAACTAAATTAAGAAAGCATGAAATGGAACTCTTAATATATTCACACAAGATTGAAATAAAATCACTCTTACTTGACTTAAGAGCACTTTGTATTGGGCATATATTGGGATCTCTCACACAAATCCAATTTCTCTACCCCGTCATATCCAAAATGTGTTCACTAAAATGTTGAAAATATGATCAAAGGGGTTTTCGATTAAAGAGGTTGACTAAGGTATTAGCACCTTCTTTGCTAGTGGAGGAAAGTGGATAGTCCAGTAGTATCTTACTCAACTTAGTTAATCTAGAGCCAATACTAGTTATAGATATGAGAATGCATTACAACCTTCCACATCTATATGAGATGAGCGTAAATGAAAGTAAGGAATTATGGTGTTTGAAAGGTTCAATGCAAAAAGGAAAATTCAATAAGAGGTTGGGGCCTTCTTCTCCTAGGAAATTGGTGAATGGCACTCCTAGTGCCTTTTCAAATTAACCACTTAAGTCGATTTTTAAACAAAAATTGAACTATGATAATAAATAATCAAAATTGACACTGAAATCTATGTCTATGATTAGAAATACACATTCAATTATGCATTGGACTTGTCACTTAATTCTTTAAATGCAACTATGAAATATGTGATAGTTAAACCAAAATATAATAAGCCAATGAAACCAAAATATATTTAAGCTAACAAAAAATTAATTATATCATAATATGCTAATTAAATCCAAGTATAATCAATTAATATGTAATTTGACAACTAATTTCTAATTAAAATTTAAATACCTAGGAATTAGGAATTAGGAATTAGTAATTGGTGACTAGTACAGTAACTAGTTATGTCATAGGGCATTCCTCTAAGAAGAACTTCCCTAGGCTGCCACTCTACACTACTGGGCACCATTCAATTGAATGTTAGATGATTTAAATATCTTTGGCCATAATATCTCTCCATCAACTGCTACTTAACTATCAACCAACTCAGTCTGATGTGTTGGATCCCCACCAACTCCTACTTAACTTTCAACCGACTCCTTGGATTTCTATGAAGACAAATGTTATAAAAAAAATTCATACACAGATTTTTTATGATGTCCATAGTAAATTTTTACTATGAATTACTTGCAAACCATATCAATATAATGTAATTATCATATAGAATGAAATGAATATTATAGTTAGAAAATAAGAAAGAGAAACATATATAAAAAACAACTTAGAAACTAGATTTTAAGTCCATATACGCATTATCCAACGAGCTAGCTTATAACTTGATTTAAATATGAATGTATGGGGATGTGAGTAATATATATAATGTGAAAATATGAAGGAAATAAATAATAAATTACAAAAATTTATCAGGTATTTTCACATAAAAAGATAAAGCACACTAGCTCAAGATATGGGGGCCTTCCATGGCTCAAGCCAGTGCACAGAATTAAAATTGGGAGTTAAGACTTCAACAACATTTCATAACTTGATGAAAACAATTATCAATAGGTCTACAACTTGTTGTAATTTGAGTCTTTAATCAAAATAAAAACATAGTGTGTTTTGGCAAGTCATGTCTATTGCCTTTATAAGCATATTTCTAACAAAATATACACAAATCATATTCAAAATTGATTGATAGTTGTTTTAACAACAATACATTATCATAATCTCCCTTCTGATTTCACCATCCTAGGATACCTACGAGAAAAACCCATGTCTTCCTTTTTGCCCAATTTTCTTGGAAATATGAAAAGGAACAAAGAATTGCAAAATCTCCTAAATTTGTGATTTGTGTTTCATAATTCATTTAATCACAAGAGATTTAAAAAATTAAAAATTTAATAAAAATGCCTTACAAAAGTATTTATCATAAGAAAAATTTAAGAGAAAAACGTCGTAAATGATGAAAATAGGTGATTTTAAAGGAAAATGAAGTCAAAAATCACAACAATTTTTTTAGCCAAAATGAATACTGTCAGGTACTAAATTGTATCAATGCCTCATATCTTACACTTTGGATAAATAGAGTAGCCTCCCCTTTCTTTAATGTCGAGAGAGTTCTTCATTTGGAATTCTCATTATCTCCTCTACTCTTTCTATTCGTAGTAGACAATCTTAGCAGAATCATTGTAGATGTAAAACATAGGGCACACTTAGGAGGAATTTTCATTTCTTGACATTATTCCTTGACTCGTTTATTATTTGTGGGTGATATACTCATTTTATAGGATGATAATATGGAACATATACAACAATTTAAGATTATTTTAAACACTTCCACTAAGCCCAAAAGCATGAAAATAAATCTCACAATATCCTATCTTTATTGGTGGGGATTGTTTGCTGAAGAAAAACACCAGCTTGAGATCCTATTTACTACTCAGGCCATGGAGGTAAATTAGGGTATAAAATACTTGGATTTCATCCTAAACCCCAACCATTATACAAAATATCATTGGTGCTAGTTACTTAAAAAGGTGGAAAAATGAATTCGTGCATAGTGCAATAAATGGCTCTCTAGGGTTGATAGATTGATTCTTTACAAAGAAATTATTGAAGCCATCCCTATGTATTAGGCCTCTATAGCCTAGATTCTTGTTATGATTCTTCATAAACCTATCAAATATCTACCCTATTTTTGTTGACTTGGAAAGAAGGGAAAAAAATACTTAGCACTTAGTACTCAGAACATATTTTCCATTCCAAAATCTTTAGGAGGTTGGGGTCTAAAAACTATTCTCTAATTCTCAAAATACGTTGCTACAAAATTGGTTTGGAAAATCATTGAAGGGATAAATATATGGGCTCAGGTCACACATAAAAAATATATAAGTCCTCTCTCATTCTTGGAAAAAATTAGAACTCCTAAAAAATTGTTTAAAAAATGGCTAAATCATCTAGAAGACTATCATAAAATCCTTCCCTCTCATTGGTAAAATTAGCAAATAGAAGGTGGGAAAGGGATATCATATTCAAATTAGTTTGGATCCTTGTGTCAACAAATCCATCTGCGCCCTCATCCACTAGTTTAAAAACTAAATCATGATGGTTTATTACTCTAAACCAAATTTCATATTTTAGCTATGTGGGGGGGTACTAATATTGGTTGTCTTCTAAATATATTCGCCTAAACAATGATTTTGAAATTGCATGGAATCAATGCCTAGGAGGTATAAAACACTCACATGTATCTCTCTATAAAAATGAAGATTATAGATTTGGGACCCTAGCCCATATTGTGAATACTCTACAAGATTTGGGTACCTCTGCATGGAAATTGAAGTTAAGAATAATGAGGCTCCATGGTGAGGGGAAAAACTCTAGAAACTAAAATTTTCCCCAATATTTAAAATTATTTATGTGGCTTATCCTTCGAAAAAAAATCCCCAACATTGGACAATATTCAAAAATGGTTCTTCCATGGCCATGGCATTTGCTTCCTCTTCTAATTAGATTGTAAAATAGTGGAACACTTGTTCAGGAAATGCTCCTCTACACAATATGTATGGAAGGAAATACATCAAATTTAAGGAAATGCATATTTTTGGGATGGTACCACCATTGAGGAATGTATTTAATAGTCTCTTTCAATGCAACACCATAAATTAACATAAACTACATCGTTTAGTAGTGGCTTGGTGTATATGTTTAGAGAGGAACCATACCATATTCAAGGATAAAGGCATATATTCAATAAATATAATCCTTCACAACTTGGCTATAGCAAACAATATGATCATAAAACACCCCTCCTCCCTCTCATCCTCTCCTCTAGAACCTAAAATTCAAAAGAACTTACCATGGGCTTTCTTTAATAGGGAGGTACAAGGGTCTCCCTCATTGGGAGAGATAGGTGGAATTCTTCATTTATCCAATATCATTTCTCTCTCCTTCATTGCAAACATTGAAGATAACCACAAATAATTTTGTTAAATATTTACTTTAAAAACTACTACTTCAATTGTCCATATCCTAGGGGATGAGTCCATATATGTATATGGAGACTCCCAAACTATTATAAATTGGATGAAGGGAGCGACAAGAAAAAAAAATTACACATTTATTCCCATCTATCAAAAAATTCAACAAAATAACACTCATTATTCATAAGTATATTTTCATCATCTTTATAGGAAAAGGAAATCCATCTCATATTCGCTATCTAAAGCTGCATTGAATATGGATAGATACACATTTAAAATTATAAAGACTAAAGAAGACCAACTATAAGATTTTTTTCTTGAACCTTGACACTAACTGAAAAATCATTTACACTTCACAAACATATATGTTTTCTTTATTTGGGTTTTATTTTTTGTATACAAGGATGTATATGAGAAATATATTTTGATATGTATAAATTTATGGAAATTTAGTAAAAGGATAGACATTTCAAGCTCATACACAACGAGAAAGAACTTATTTAGATACCTATATGAGGAAAATAGCCACGAGAATTCCATTTGGCATATGAATGTAATTTTTCTTTATATATAAATAAAATTAATGATTTTTTCCTTGGGAAAAAAACATGTTCTAACTCTAACTCTTTCAGTTAGCTTTGACAATGACATAAAACAAGCTATACATGATCATGGCATATACATTAGCAACTAATGATTTATATGAAAAATAGTAGTTGGAGAACTCGTTGACATGTATTTTACATGCAATGTATGTACATTTTTGTTGAACTTAGAATTTTTTGCCATCATGTGCAGGTGGTTGCCATCAAAAGAAATGTGTAAAGAAGATATACAATATTGAAGGGAAAAAGTTCCTAGGGTAATGTGTGAAATTAAATAATACCTACCTCCATCATTTTTCAATGCACAATAACACTACCTCATACACCAAGTTGAGGAGAATGAAATGTTTGGACCTATACATACAAGATCAATGTGGCTGGTGGAGAGGCATTTGAAAATATTGAAGGTTTTTATTAGATAAAGAGCACATCTCGAGGATTCTATGGTGGAGGGATACATGGTGTATCAATCCTTTGTGTATATAAGTTAGTGTATTTTTAAATTAGTAGTAGATATGAATGTGCCTCACATTTGAAATGTTAGCCTCATAAACAAACTTGAAAGGGAGGTGATATTAGGGAAAGGTAGAATTAATGTGGAAAGTGAAAGGTAATTAAATGGTAGACATTTGTAATACTTTTGAATATTCATCTTTATCTATATCTTGTCTATTTAATTTTTATTCTTCCACCAATTATTAAGTTGTACCATGCCATTTAATTATTGATAAAATGTTTTTTCTCATATAGTTGGTCGAGAGTGGGATGCACTACATTAATACATTTCAAACAATATTGATTGGATGAAGGTATGGATAGAATGTTATGTACAATGTTATGGTTGGTTATGATGAGAGGGGTGATTGCATTAGCAAAGAACTTCATCATAATGAAGATACCTATCTTAGAGGAAAATTGATGTAGCATATGGTTTAAAAGATAAATAGGAAACCATCTTCACCCACATTTTTAATTATTTTGCATTATATTAATATGTGTATCTTTTCTTAAAATATTTATGAAGTTTAATTACTTTTATTAAATGACTATGGATTTTTATGTGTTGGCCATATTGTAATTGAAACACCATAAGGATATATGGTGCAATCGTAATCAATTTTGCATTAAAAGGTTGGACACTGATAAGAATAAAACCTCTTATTGTCATATAACTACAATATTTTAGGTCACTAATGTTTCCTCTAGAAGTGACATATATCTAGAGGTATTTGAAAATAGATATTATGCATATTTAGATGATATACTTGAATATGAATTTAAATTATTTAATTAATCCTATTTGAAATCCAATGGTATATGTTATAAATGAATGAATGTGAGCCTAAAAGAAATGTAATTCAAAATGCCAATCGATTTATTATGGTTAATATGAGGATGATTGAGATGAGTATAAAGTCATGTTATTCCAAGCTCATGGGGGAAAGTCCTTTACTTAGGGAATATAAGTAAAGCAGGATGGACATATGTTGTTAAATATGATCTGAATGCAAGGCTTGTAAAGTATAATGCAATAGAAGAAGATGATGTAGAGGAGAAGGTTGATCTGGTAGATAGAGAAGTCAAATAAGTTGAACTAGATGTGGATGAAAATGTTCTCAATTATGATATCAATGATGAAATTTTTCAAAATGACAATAATGATGATTTTGTTATCGCTAATCCTTTCAATATCAATTTTAAACTGGATGATATAAATTGGGAGTTGGTAAAAAAAAGGTCTATGATATTAAATTGTTGAAATATAGGTGGAAAGTGATTATATATTTTCTATGATTTATTCTCTTTAAATTATTTTCCTATATGGTTTAATAACATGTTGTTAATTTTAATGTCATTTTTTATGTACCATTGGTTGGTTAGAAGTCAATGACCTTGATTTCTCTCATAACCCACCAACCTATAACCTATTAACTCATACTTATCATGTGCTAATTTATTTTAACTATTAATCAATATTGATAATATACCACAACTTTTTAATCCTCCACCTACTAATCTTGGTAACTTTCGAACCTTCCACCCTTATACAGCATAAGAATGACATGCATGCTCCAAAACCACTACCTAGGCCCTTAATGGAATATTTGAGCTACACATGTCATGTGGTAGCCATTAAAATATTTAACATAGATAATATTTCTTAGGGGATTTGAACATGGTTTAGGGTTGGGTTTTAGGAGTTAGGTGTTGAGGTATTAGGGACTTTAGTGGTTAGGGTGTTGGAGGTGTTTATGAAGGAATAACTCATAATTTTAATTGTATTTCATGTCTAGATTATGAAATGAAATTGTAATGAAGTTGATAAACCATAAAAGTCTATGTAAGGATGAGTGATTTGAAGAAATGAGTGAACTTTGGGATGAAAATTTATGAAGAGATTCATAGAGATATTGTGGAGGAAGTTAAGGAAATGGTTTGAACGAAAAATATAATTTGGACAAAATCGTTATGGTTTCCTATCATTATATTTTGTAACCATTTATATAATACATATACACTCAAGAATGTTTATTTAATATAATTTCCCCTTTGGGGGTTTCTTGCATATAATTATTTGTGTTCCTTATTTCATGATTGGCTATTATAGTCAACAATTGCAATAAAATATCATTGGTTTTGGCTAGTGTGTTTTGTGAAAAAGCTTGAAAGAGACAGAAAATGGGATTCATACCTATTTGAGGTGTAGTACCATAGAAAATAAACTTTAAAGATCTGCATTAACATGGTCATGAAAATCATTCAACGATTAAGAGAGGTGGATTCAGACACAGACGATTGAGATCATTAAAGTGGTTGGCAAGGAGACGAAAGAGAAATAGACGTGTGCAAGAGCTCACATTAATATATGTAAGAGTTAAATTTTAAATAGAATGTTCAATTATGTGTGTATATGTGTGTTGAAGGCTCGAAAAATTGGGACTCCAACAAGGGGGATAACCACCCGGTCTGGACCTTGGGACAACTCCTTTTTCGTTTGGAATAGTGGCTCTGACTGGGGATGACGGGACCAGTTTCCAATCTATTTATGGTGTTTGTGCTAATAGGATGATGTTTTTCTTTTTGGGGTTTTATGAGGTGAATACTTATTCTAATCTTACTCTATCTTCTAACTATCACATGCAATCTATCATAAACAAAGAAAACATCTAACTTTAAAACTATCTCGGGAATTACGTTTATATATGCGATCTAAAATTATTTCTGAAATTAATTGATAATAAAGATAATTCAATCAAAATAAGAAAAGAATCCACTTGATAATGGTTGTTTTGTATAAAAAGTTAGCCGAAACGATATGAAAGATATATCACATAAAGATTTATTCACATATTCAACATAAAGAATAAATCATCATCATACAAAAGTGTAATAATGATAACTAAGAATTTAAACTTTCATACATAAATAACTGAAAATGATTTATTGCTTGATATAAAAGTAAAAAGTATTAAGAGATAGAAGTACCATTTGTAATACATCCTACTCATATGCTCCAACAATATGAATCTATCTTCAAATCACTTAACATCAACTAAGAGTACAAAAATGAAATTTCCTTAGAAGATGCTAAACTCAAGTAGAAAATAAATCTCGTTCCATTAATTTTGCCAAAACCTCCTCAGTGGGGGGGCATAAGTGCACATTTTGAAGAATGTTTTTTGATAAAATTTCTGGACCCCTCTCTAATTGCATGAGAGGGGTTTAAATACTAATCTATGAAACTTAAAATAGATATTACAAAAATAGATGAGGAGGTTTAAATGACCTGCCTCATTTTAAGAAAAAATAAACAAAAATAAAATATGTATATGACTAATCCTACATCTGATCCTTAAGATCACAAATATTCAGCATCAGTTTTAAGAGTGTCAATTGGCTGAATTTAGCTTTCAATTGTCCTACAAATACGACATTGGTGAGCCCTCGCACTATTTTCTCGGCGGAAGTCAGCAGGCATTTCAGGGTCATCCATTGGCTGTGTGGTTTCACTAGGTACTGCTAGTATACTTCCCAGTTCAATCTGTTTACCTATTTAATTGCCTCTGCCCTTTCCTCCACTACTTTTTTCCATACTGCTTGAAGCTGTTGTGCTTTTGGAAGAAAGCCAGGGGTGGTTTCTGCTACCAAATTAGCCTTGTGTAGATTTTCATTTACGCATTCGATGACACTATTCACTGTTGTCGCCACATCCTCCATTGCTTGTTCTGCCTCCCTTAGCCGAGAATCCCATTTTGCAAATAAAATTTCTTTATGTGATTCAATTTTTGGCATGTCTGCTCTTTTCCCTTCATTGGATTTCTGCTAGTTTAAGAAGTCTGAGACTTTCTTAAAAATTGAATCATATTCAAGCCATAATTCCACAACTTGATTTGTTATGTTATCACACATTTCGCAGTGGGCATTCCACTGCAAAATATTTTGGCATAATAGTTCTTTCTGTTGTAAAATATCGGAATTAAGACCAAGTGCCTCTGTGACAAACTGTTCTATTTTAGGATCATCTTTATGCAATTCTATTATACTCTGTAACTATTTTTCTTTACTAGTTAAACTGCTTTGATGTGCTAACCGCATTTGCTGAAAGTCTTGCTGAAGTTGCCAACTGTGTTTCCGCTTGTTGGTTGATGCTGACCTGCTATATTGTTGTTCCAAAAACAAAATCCTATCTTCTTTTTCTTTTAGCAGTAGTTTTACATCTATTGCTTTGTCAATGGTTGTTGAAGCGTATGCACCTGCGACCTGTGAGAGCCTAGTGAGATTTGCTGATGGATCTATAGATGGGTCTTTCCAAAGAACATCTAGAGGTTCATCCTCGAGAGTGAGCACAGAATCCAACTTATTTTCTTTCTTTGTCTTCTAACGACGACTTTATGTTGAGGGCTATAGAATACCTATAGAGGAGGAATTTCCTATATTCTCAATACAATCTTAGATGTAGGAGTAATGAGAGTATCTCTATTTCCTGAGTGCTAACAACCCTTTCTATTACCATTTTTGTGGTCGTCTCTTCTGTGTTTGTTGGTGGCTTTGCATTTTGTTCCTCTGTATAAATTATCTTATTAAAATTTTCCCATTCTCCTTCTAGATCAATTATGAACGGCTTTGCTTGATTTCTGAGGGGAGTGGAGGCTTCACCTTGTTTTACAAACGAATTCTATTGATCAAACTTTGTTGTGGATTGGGATGTGTCTTTTATTGACTCCTCGCTCTTATTGTGTTGATTTTCAGATGCTTTTTCTGATTGATTGCCAGAATTTCCTGGCATCTCTTTTTCAGAACTTGTTTTGGATTTTTCTTTTGAATCTTCACTTATGTTTACACTGGGAGCAGGATCTCTTATTGGTTTGATGAGTAATTGGTCCAATGGGACCTTAGACAACTTCTGTTTTCTATAATTATCAAAATTTTGGAGACCTTCCCGGTCAAAAAGAATTTGTGCCATATGCTGAACTTCTTTGAAGGTGTTTTTCTGTAGGAAAACATCATCAAAGGAATCATTTTCATGGGAAAATACTTTTATTTTAACCATTGTGGTAAAATCTGTCACAATACCAAAGGGGTCATATTTCCTTCCTGGGAACTTGGGTAGTTGTAAAGATAATACATTATTAACTTCTTTGAAAGCATTTCCTAATCATGCAATGCAAATGCTTTGCATGCTATAGGAAATTGAGGCCAAATGGCCTCCTTGGAATCTTTTAGTGCTTTGCTCATACCACCCTCGTCACATGTCTGATAGGCTATCTCCATAGCCATCAGTTTGTCTAGGACATAAAAAGGTAGCACATGGGGTGAGGAAATACTGCCAAATACTTTGATATATGTGAATAATTCATCCCCAAACCATCTCACTACAGGAAGAATATCTACCTGAGCTTCTTAGGAAAACCTTGGGGCATCTCGGTTGTAGATCTTTTCATGAATCGAGAATATAACTCCATGACAAATTTTGAAGAAATGTGGCACAAAATTTGATTCCCACATGACTTTGTGATAAATTTGAATGGGAAGTGGATTTTGAACCATCAACTTCCATCCCATAAAAGGAAATTTGGAACCAAAACAAATAGTGTCCATAACATAGGTGCTCATGAAAAAGGGAGGGTAAAACCTCGAAGCAATGCTTCTTTTCTTCTGTATTCTAAAATTGCAGTGGCTAAATTATCTAACAAGATTTGAGCCCAATTCATTATTGTAGCATTCATAGCTGCATCTACTATGGGTAACCATTCTGATGAAAATTTGTTGTTGTCTAGTTTACCAAACAGTCTACATATCATAGCGGCAACAAAAAAGTAAGGGAAATAAAGAGAACCGGTGACGTACATACCATTTTTATCTTTTTTGAGTCTTTCCTCAATGTTTGACCAATGCTTCGTGCATTATGGCAAGTCTTCATTCTCCTTGGCGGACTTCTTGACAAAGTGCTTATTGTAGATGACCCGGGGTTCTGGTAAATGGTACATGAGCCTCAAGTTGTCTGGAGTTAAAGACCCCAAGACTTCCTTGCTTGTTGTCTTGAATTCTCTGTCAGATATGTCCCCATCATCTATAACCCACTTAACCATGTCAATGTAAGGGAGTATCTTTGGCCTTGTAGCAATGCGGTGCAAGAATGAGCATGCAAGCTTAGTCAAAGAAGCATTAGAAGAGCCGTGTCCATCTATTGTAACTGTTATTTCCATAATCCTTGGTTATTCTTCCTTCAATAACTGATACATAGTTTCCCACGTAGATGTCCCTGCATCTCGATTACAGGTAGTGTATGTGAACAATGGGGTCATTTCTGACTTTTCAGAAGCGAGTGCCTTTCCTTTCTTCACCATTTCTTTGGATGTTCTGCTCTATGTGTTCTCCCTGAAATTTACAAGTAGAGAGAAGAATAGGATCAAAATGATAGTGAATGCAGAAATAATCAATAGAGAGAATGAAAATAAGGTGACGGAGGGTATTTAATTCTAAATCACTTTAAAAGATATCAACTTACGTCAAATGGCCTTTCACAACTAATCGTAATCATTTTTTAATAAATGTCCACTAATGAATCGTTATGCTTGACTTAATGTTCATAACTTCACATTGAAAGTCGAGAAGTACTCTTCTAGAATAATGAGCCCTTTAAGTTGCGATTAAAGCGATTTTGTGATTTGTTGCGCATTATCACAGATCGCTATATCGCAAAAACTTGTTTTCGTTAATACCTACCACCATGTGAGTTGATGCGATATGTGAGATGCCATCGCATTTCGCAATATCTTCTTGTGCTTTATCAAATAGTGCTATGTGGTTTGAAACTGTGATGTGATAAGGTTACGAGAATTTTAAGATTTCGCATTTCGTGGATCACATTTTAATGGGGTATCTTTTATAAGGGAGGTCCACCGTAATTGTTTTTGTGATGCAAGAATAATCTTCTTTAAAGCGGGTTTTTTCAAGATTTACTTTAATATTCACAACTTCCTAGTTGTAAAGTTATTCTTAGGCTTTTGATCATGTGGCACTTATTTAGGAAACTTAATGTTTATGAAGTTTTATGCACCTAAAGTATGAAAATGTCATTTTTCCATGTTTTAGCAAGTTCCATTTTGACATCTTATTTTATTATAAAAACAAAAGGCATGATTAGATAGTAAGATTTGTTTTTTTTTTTGGAAGGATCCCCATTTATTAATGCTATTACTAATATTAATAAATGGGGGAGGGGGGGGGGTTGTTGATAAGCACAACAATTGGCGATTCACTTGGAAGAACCAGTTATCCCTGAGAGTTTTTTCCAATTTTCTAAAACTTCCAAAATAGAGATGGTTTTGAAAATGAAACTTCATTGTACGAAATATAAGGTAAATTGTGTTGTTTATTAATAACAACATCATGATCTAACTATCTTTATTCTAATTATCTTCTTCTCAGAGTCAGTTATTTTACTCACATCAGTCATTACTTGGTTTGTAAAGATAAAACAAAGCATCTCGTTAGATCAGTTTTCGTGTACTGATTTGTTGTAGATAGAGCCTATGCTGCTAGCAGGCATTCATAGACTCAACAGGGTTACCTATTACCCAGCAATGATCTAGTGTCCCACTTGATAAAAATACAATATTCAAAGATAAATCCTCATTTATACTTATTGATTTTTCTTTTCTTATTTCTTAAAGAACAATGTCTTGGTTTGGTGGCCAAATGACAATGCCATTCACTTGATTTACAACTTAATTGAACAAGCTGGCTCTTGATGAGACCCCTTGTCTTTTGATTGAAGCAATCTCGAGCCACTACCCTGTTTTGATATTCAGTATGGCAATGTCAGTTAGTTATAATCTTTATGATCATCATAAGTCAGCTCTTGATGAGACCTGTTGTTCTCTAAGTTTAAACTGTATAATTGGATTACTCCTTGAATCTCGAAAATTCCTCGAGTGGGGAGAATTCACTGGTTCCTTAAGAATTTTCCTAGACGACAATTGTGGAGTTTAAAAATAGCTTTTCCGCAGAGATTCTTTGCTTTTTTATTGATACCTTTTGTGACTGATGTAAGGAAAACTTCTTCCTAAGTTTGATTCTAACCAAAACTGTTATGAAACCAGCTCAAGAAAAGATAGAAAAGATAGATCAACGCCTTATAATTAAGCCTCTTCGAGGGGGCAACCTCCTTTACATTACATAAATGAACAATTCTT